>CAIGQV010019186.1:20546407-20574667 GCA_903798115.1 Danio jaintianensis
ACTTCATCTCTACATATCACTACTGGCAGTATTTAACATTCCTGCGGGAGCACTCATAACTGTCCAATACTGAGTACCACTGCACCTCTGCAACAGCAGAGGCGCTCCGCTGAGGTACACTCACCCATAGCACCACTGCAACTGCAGTGACGCTCTAGCTGAGCCATTATTCACTTTCATCTCTACATATCACTACTGGGAGTATTTAACACTCCTGCAACAGCAGAGACGCTCCTCCGAGCCTTATTCTCCCTCTGCACCACTGCGCAGCAGTGACGCTCTGCCTGAGCTCACACACACTTCCATTTAGCCATTCACTACCGACACACTCCCCAGCACTACCACAGCAGTTAAAACGCCTCAGCGGAAGCAGACTTGCCTTTCAATATTGACTTCCACCGCACCTCTGCAACAGCAGAGAAGCTCCGCCGAGCTTCATTTACCCTCTGCACCACTGCCGCAGCAGTGACGCTCTGCCTGAGCTCACATACACTTCCATTTAACATACCACTACTGACACACTCCCCAGCACTGCCACAGCAGTTTAAATGCCTCCGCGGAAGCGTATTTACCTGTTGTTATTATTGACTTCCATTGCACCTCTGCAACTGCAGAGATGCTCCGCTTAGCTTAAATTCTCCTCCGCGACCTGCAACGGGAGGGAGCCCCGGGCTCGAGGATCTCATGAGCTCAGGGCTCTCTCCCGGGACAGCATGCCAAACACGCTTTATAATCAATTATCAGCTAAGGGCGAACTCTTGAAATGGTATAGTATAAAAAAAACTGTTGTTAGTTCAAAATATTTTGCAAATCCACACATTGCACAGCCTGACCTCAGTTTGTTCACCTCTACATATTGGCAAATTAGTGGCCAATTCATACAAAGTGTATGACTTTTTGAAAGAAGGCCAACCCCATTCCTAAACATGTCCTTCACTGGGGGGCAAGAATATATCCTATTAAAATTTCCAAACGAGATTGTATGAATTCATATGAATTAGCAACTAAATTAGAACATTGCAAATTGCTGTGAGATCAAGTTGAAAAACTGCCAATGTTACAAACTTTTGAAATGTTACAACTTAATTTAATATGATAATAGTAGATAAATTGATTTACAATTCTGTGTGTGTGTGGTGTGATAATTCATGCTTTAAAACTCATCGTTAGGCAGTGCTGTTTTAATTTAATTTTAATTATTTTTGTATTTCAACAACAGAAACTGGTCCAGGATCACCACAAAAGAGCATCTACTTCCCAAGGCCTAACACACTCCACAAGCTCACACTAGCAGTGAGTCTTTTTATCCACAGCTTGCTCACTGCTGTAGTTGAGTGAAGGTTATTTGCCAGCTGAATGACCCATCTTGTTTAGGTTTGATGGATGTCGTAGAAAGTGAACTCAGCAGGGGGTCTTAGGGGCAGAATGTGTGTGTGTGAGAGAGAGTGAGTGTAAGGAAAAGGATGCTCTATGATCTGTGAAGAACCAGAGCGAGAGAGAAAGAGAGTGTGCACCTGAGTGTTAGCATCAATGCTTATGAGGCTTATCCATCAAACTCAACACACAGCTAAGCACGAATGAATAACCCTCGCCCTCTCTCCGCCTCGGGAGGAAAGGATAAAAAATCACACTGGTTTTGAGGTCACAGAAGTTGTTGGTGGAAAAGTTCAGTTACATACATTTTATAGGAAGCATTGTTTCCCAGAACAGGTTACAGACCTTTGGAATGGACGGTAAAGAGAACAAAGACCTTGTGATGTAGAAGAATGAAAAATCACAGGACAAAGCTGAGTTCTAAAGTTCAGCGTGCTGAACTCGCAATCTGTTTTACTTCAATAATAACAAAGGTTAGCGCAAACAAAATGTCGATGGTACATCTATGCGATGGTAGATTTTTAGAAATAAAAGAACTGTCCTGTTAGTTCATGATGAAGATTTAGTTTAAAGAACTAAAAAGTCAAATCATCCAAAAATAAAAAATATTTTACCATTTTCTTACACTCTTGTAAGAATGTCTAAAGAGGGCCATGAAAAAAAGTGTCACTGAGAGAAAGCTTTTGCCAATCTTGTATCTAAAAAATAAAACTGTAATGTTAGGTCCTTTTTACTGAGCTGCAAAACCCCTGCTAAAACATACTTAAAGGTGCCATGTAGAGATCATTATTTAAGTAAGTTAAATTGTTCTCTGATATCAACATTATATGTTAGGTAAGTTAAACAATTCTCCAGAAATAGTTTTATATGCTCATTTATAACCCCAAAAATTACCCAGAGAATGAAAAGCTCTAGGCGGGTGCCTGGGCTAACCACTAGCACTGTTGCCTCAGAGAAAAAAGGTTGCTGGTTCGAGTCCCAGCTGGGCAAGTTGGCATTTCTGTGTAAAGTTTGCATGTTCTCCCCATGTTATTATGGGTTTCCTCCGGGTCCTCCGGTTTCCCCCACAGTCCAAAGTCATTGGGTAAACTAAATTGGCCGTAGTATATGAGTGTGTGTGAATGCGAGAGAGTATGGGTGTTTCCCACTACTGGGTTGTGGCTGGAAGGGCATCCGCTGTGTAAAACATATGCTGGAATAGTTGCCGGTTCATTCCGCTGTGGCGACCCCTGATAAATCAGAGACTAAGCCAAAGAAAAATGAATGAATGAATGAATGAAAAGCTCCATATTTGGAATAGTTGTTCTCTGCTCTCTCTCTCTCTGGTGCACACACGCACACACACACACACGCACGCACGCACGCACACACACGCACGCACGCATGCACACACGCACACACACACACAGACACACACACACACACACACACACACATGGTGTACTCTGAAATAAGCATGTGCAAAATAATTATACTTCATTTGTCACAAAGTATTTTTGGTGGGCACAGCAGTAAAATTTGTGGGCCAACAAGGTAAAGTAAAGGCCAGCTGAAACCAGATTCAGGTCTAAATATCACCATAGCCAAAGTATTCACATAGCCATTTGTTTTTCAGAACAAAACAACCCCGGATGTGAAGCTGAGTGGCAGCATATATAAGACATGGTCTTTTTGTTTTGCCATATTTGTCACCCAATCGAGTTTGGGTTACTTGCCATTGTGGCCTTAAGGCTTGTTTAATTGGGTCCTGAAATCATCAAAGTTTTATGAATGTATGAATATGACTGCACTGACTGACACCATTGGTTGAGAACAAAACTGTTGAGCTGCTTTGAAACTGCATAAACATTGACAGTGGGATTGAAATGAAACAAATTAGCTTTGAACTTGTTTCATGTGTTTCTTTGACCTTCACGCTGTTATTGATAAATCACTTTTATCATTGCTTTCTGAATTTCTCGGTGAAGCTGCTTTGACACAATATGTATCAAATAAAGCACTATATAAGGCAATAAGATATGTTTGAAAATGTCAAGGAGTGTGTTTTTTTTAATAACCTATTCACCTTTCGCGCATGTATATGTGATAAAATTAAACTTGTTCATTTAGAGTGACATGTTCAAAAAAGTAGAGTTTTAGCTCTTAAGGGAATATCTTGTTCTGCATAATTACCCAAATTTGATTGGAACTGAACTTGACTTCTGGAGATGACTTTTAATGAATGTAAATCAGGCATCTCACATCCCTACGATTAATTTTGTCTGGGTAAAAAAAAACTTGTTAGACAACAGAGAAAAAAAGTGTTAAAGCGCTGACAGAGGAGTGCTGTCAGGCATTTTTCTGCTCTATCTCATCTCCATGACTGGCACTCTAGAGATATTTTACCCTCCCTGACTTTGATCATGGAAGTGATGTTTTAGAAGAAGCTGGAGTGAATTCCAATGTGAGGTGGGCATTTCTTTAGCATACCAAAAATAACCTGGGGGGCTGTCTTGGAACTTGCATGGCTGTAAGTTTCTTAGCCTTAGATGTGTATGTGTCTTCATGTAAACATATGCTCTTTGACAATACATGTTATCGTTCACTGTCTAATACAAGGTTCCGGTGACAAGTGGGTATATCAAATGTTAAGTCATGCCCACTGTGAGGAGGGAAGGTCAGGTCACGCATAGTCTGATGGATTTAATAGATGCTGTGGTAGATTTGTTGCTATATGGGAAGCAATTCAAAACCCAAGCATGGTAATACATTAAGCAGGTTTCTATTAAATAAATATCTAAATTGTCAGTTCCTTCAAATTTATTAATGGACATAAACTTGGTACAATTTCATATCTTACATGCAAACATCAATCAATCAATCAATTGAATGTATGTGCTAAAAAAAGAAATAACTAGAAAAATATTGAATGTAGAACATTTCTCAAATCTTTTAATAACCAAATCATTAATATATTATATGCAGTTTGGATGTACAATGTATCTGTAATTCACAATTATTTTACAATGCTTTAATAAAAATATAATTTATTATTCCGGCATATGTTTTACGGAATAAAACAGCCGCAACCCAGTACTGGGAAACACCCATGCACACACATTCTCACACACACACACACACACACACTCATATACGGCCAATTTAGCTTACCCAATTCACCTATAGCGCATGTCTTTGGACTGTGGGGGAAACCGAAGCACTAACGCCACGCCAACACGAGGAGAACATGCAAACTCCACACAGAAATGCCAACTGACCCAGCCGGGACTCGAATCAGCAACCTTCTTGCTGTAAGGCGACAGTGCTAACCACTGAGCCACTGTGCTGCCCTATTTATTTATTGTATGCTGATATTTGATTTAATTGTACATGTTTAAAGGTACATGTTTCATATATAGCTGTGACATTTTGACAAGTCTTTACTTGTTTCAAACGTTTTGACATTTAATTATCATGTTTTATTAATTTAATATTTTAATATTTAACTATGATTCATTTTGTGTCCAAGTAATGGACTTTTTTATAAAAACAACTGAGGGAAAAGATCATTTAAGTTATAACCAGTTTTAAGATTTTAATTTAGATTAAAAGTTTATTTTAATATATTAATAACAATGTACTAATTACTTTTATATCATCCTGTGGCCCCCTTGGAGGATAGCTGAGGCTGAAAAATCACATATTTTTCAAACCACATATAACACTAACTTGAAGATAATATTATATAAATAATATTATACACAAGTTAATAATACTATCATTTGTAATGTCTGAATTGAAAGTTATTATTTAAATTGTTTTATTATATATTTTGTTGATTTTAGATTAATTAATATTGCATTTTAACTGTGGCCAATTAATGCTATTAGATATAGTATGAAAAAAAAAATCCTTTGTTGCATTTTGCTTCAAGGAAGTTTAAATATTTCATCTGAAGGTGAAAAGCAGAATTTTTGCAGTGTGTTAAATTTACACAGTCAGATTTTTTCTCCTTTATCCTTGAAGCCGAGAACAAATCCATACATTCTAATCTAACGAAGGACACATTCAAAGCAGCTCCCCAAAACCCACATCCATCTTGAGGAAAACAGGACACTGGCATTTGGCAGAGCTTGAGTTATGGCACCAAGCGTCAGTGGCTGCATCAAACTCCATTCTCTTCTGAAGGACCTTTGTGGAAATGGCATGATTAATCCATCAGGGGACGTGGCTATGCGGGGCGTATGCATGGCAGGGGGAATTAAATTACAGGGCTTTTTGCAGGGACCATCCCAGCACAGTGCATTTAAAAGTGTGGCAGTTTTAGCTGATGGATGTCGCTGGTCTTAATAGGCTGGTAGTGTGTGAATTGAGGCATTGACTCCCTCCCATTCTGTGTCCTGTACATTGGTGTTAAGGTTGACATGGTAGATAAGAGAAAGTGAAACATGAATTCGAGTTGAAGGTACGTACATTTAAGAGCGAGGCTCGAGTGAATGTCCTTAAGGGCTTATGAGCATATGATGATGATGATGATGGTGATCTCATTGCATATCAATGTAGCAGGTGTATTGATTGAGAGAATAGCTTCACTTAAACATGCATCAGAGGAATCAATAAGAGCATTGTGTATGTCCATTGAGATTTCTCATATTTTAAATTATATCCGACGCATGCACTGTAAAAAAAGTCTTCAAAAAGAAAAAGTGATAATGTACATTTTCCAAATTAGCAAATTTGTAGTGTTGATTGATTCTGCCAGGACATTATCTTATCTAAAACTGATTAATTTTTTTACACAGTGGTTGTCTTTTTCTACAGTACAATCTGCAGGTGAACATATTGATCACAAATGCGCAAAGGCATTGGCTGTACATTATAACAAATGTTCTCTTTGCATTATAATAGAGGAGCGACAAATGTGCCCGATCGATGAAGGGAAGGTCAGGGAATGGACTCTGGCCGCAGCTCTAATAGAGAAGTCAATGAGGAACTGCTGTAATCACTGTAGTGAATTGAATAAAGGAATGTGGAACTGAGGGATGCGGGAAGTTACTGCCAATTATTTCAAAGTAACTATAGACAACATCAGTATTTAATTCCTCCTGAATTGCATAAAATTATCATTTAAGAAGGCTGTTGGCATTTATTTAACAACTATGGTTTACTGTGTAGAGTCAGCAAGATTACAACAGCAGAAAACAGAACAGGATGCTAGATGGTGTGACAGATTGCAGAGGAATCAACATCTGAATTAAAGCAGAAGTGAACTTGTAAATGATACATATCAAAGTTTTTGTAGTGCCCATTTAAAATTGTTATTGTAAAAATATGCAGCACCATTATTTTATTTTTACACAGAGATTGGTAGGTCTATTAGTAAAATCTTTTGACTTTAGTAACCTTTGTTGCATTGTATGCCAACGAGAACATTTTTTTAAAAACGAAATATTTTACCAATAAACCTACCAATCTTTGTATTTTTTTTCTCACTCACTTTCCTTCAGCTTAGTTCCTGATTTATCATGGGTCACCACAGCAGAATGAACCACCAATTACTTTGGTATGTTTTATGTGGCAGATGCCCTTCCAGCCGCAACTATTATTCTATAGCAATTTTTCGTCACTATAATTTTCTAATAAAAATACATACATGTGGTCTTTTTGAACATGTATGTATTTCTTTCTCCAGGACAAAACATAGCAAAATTAAACCATTTAGCTGGGGTCCTGTTTGAGTTGACACAAAGTGACCCTGTTGTCTTTCATTCTGGATAATGTATTTATTTATTTTCTTTTTTGTGAAAGACAAAGTGTAAGTGTCATTGAAACTGAGTACATAAGGGACTTCCTCTGTAGCAGGGAAATCATAATGCTTCTATGAGAAGTGTATTTTGATAAGTGAGATTAATGTCACTATGGCTCAAGAGACACCATAAGTGTTTATTCTGAGATTAGCAGTGGTAAATGTTGAGAACCCTTACAAACCACAGAATCCGTGCTCCGTGATGACTACTTTATGCATTTGAAAATAACAAACAGTCATTGACATTTCAGTTTAATTCTGTTCAATTCCTAAATCCTTCACAATAGATGGCAGTATAAGCTTTATATCCTGTCCTTTCTGTCCCGTGCATGCTTGACCTCACAATTTAACAATGTGAACATAGATATATTATCTGAAAATTCAGCACTATTTTGCTTATGATTAACCTAGTGCGACTGAAGTTGTTTTATTTTCTCCATATATGTTGACTAGTCATATGCTGATACTTGTAATATGCATAAGGGGATGATATATAATTGCTTTAATCATTTCTTATTCAAATTTTCACCCTGCTTTCTAAGGCATATCAATTTTGTTAATACCATGTAATTAAAATATGTCAGTGCACTACAACGCTCGGGCTGTATTAATGACCGTGAAAATTGTTTTAATTAAATAGCCAATTATAGTAAAGCCCCAACCATGAGAATTGACATTTAAATGAGCTTTATTTAAATTGCTTTCAATATTGTTTCATCAGAATTTCTCACGCGGCGAATTAATCACTTGCCCATGTGCATGTACAAAGCGCCATTAACTATTGAAGTGCTGTTATTAGTCATTTTATCTCGAGCGTGACTGAACACAATACATCTGTCATAAACTTTGCTACTATCAATAAACTTCGACAGCCATTCAAAGTAAGTTAGGCTACAATATAACATAACATAACATAACTAAACACTCGGTGGCTGCCAAAACAAACGCACGCCAGTTGTTCTGTTTGTTTATCTTTCGAGCATATAAAGGCTATACTTTGTAAACGATGCAAAACATGGCACGCTATATGGCACGAGTCCTTGTGAAGTTCATTATTGTTTCAAATGTACCTGCTCTGAAAGAAAGCAACACACGTGCGCGCTGTGTCTCTTCCAAACTCTCTTTGTTTCTTGGCTCCTCCTCCGGACCACAATGTGACAGATTCAACTCGTCCGAGCACCAGCGCAGCTCTTCACTTATTCCCACTGTCACTATCACGCTTTGATCGATGTCGTGACGCACTGACAATATCTCGTTTCCCCCCCGTGCCAGCCTGATTTTACTCATCACTCAAAACGGAATTGTTTTTGTTGTGATTTTGTTATTCTCCCGTGAGACTTTACTTTTGTCTGAACACTTTAAAGCCATTTATTTCATGTTGAAAATGGCCACACCGGCTGCGCTCCTGGCCGCGACACCGATGGCCCACGCGCCTCCGATGTCTATCTCTGCGGTTGTCAACTCCTCGACCCCGGCGACCCTCTCGCCCTCGCCGTCCGTCACCCCAGCCGGTCCGAGCCTCTTCAGAACGGAACTGCTCTCCTCCGCGAGCCCGGGCATCCCCATCGGCAGCCTCCCGCACAAGCCCGTGTACTCCACTCCATCTCCGGTGGAAAACACTCCGCAAAACAACGAGTGTAAAATGGTCGAGGTCCGAGGCGCAAAGCTGGCGTCTTTCACCGTCAACGGCAACGAGCTCATCTGTCTCCCGCAGGCGTTTGACCTCTTTCTCAAGCACCTGGTCGGCGGACTGCACACCGTGTACACGAAACTCAAACGTCTGGAGATAACGCCCGTGGTGTGCAACGTGGAGCAGGTTCGCATCCTCCGTGGACTGGGCGCGATTCAGCCTGGAGTCAATCGCTGCAAACTTATATCGAGAAAAGACTTCGAGGTCCTGTATAACGACTGCACCAATGCAAGGTAAACCTAACCTTCTCAGTACACGAGTGATACGTTTGGGTATCATTGAAAATCTTGAAATATGCTACTTGTAAAAGTTTTAAAAGTTGCACCAAACTTTTTTTTTTAAGTCACTGGCACTTGTATTTCTGTCATTGAGCTCCCATAGCAGTAGTATCTTTGGAAGACGTTACAAAAACTCGTTGCTGAGCACAGCACATTATCTGCTTATGCTCCAGTTTGAACAGTTTGGCCTTTGATTATCATGCACATATCAGTTTACTTGAAATACATCATGTTGAATATACAGTAGGCTATATGGGCAGGACAGGTGTTTTCTTTTTTCTCCCCTCCGCTGCCTTTAAACGTTTCTCGTATTACGAAGTTTCAACATTAAACATGCAATAGCCTATCTAAAGGGAGAAGAAGAAATACGAGGAACTACGAAAGATCCAACATAAAATATACAATCAATTATCCCCGAGTAATAAAGTACATTCAGTTATCTCCAATAAAGATCCACAGATAAACTGGCAGGTGCCACCATCAGTCAGGCATCCAGACAAGAACGGAAGGCAGCTCTTTTATAGTCTCTTAATAGTCTTTATCATGCGTGAACACTTTTGGAGACAGATATGGAAAAGACAGAAGATGAAAGATTGTATCAGTCTATTATATGAATATTTAATGGGACTATTTTGTTACAAGTTAAACTGAAAGTCAATTTACAGGTTAATCTGCAGTTGTCCCGGTTGGGTATCAGGTGCACTACAAGTATCATTTGAACTTGCTGTTTTTGTTTGTTTTAAATGTTATATGTATAGTGTTATCAGACCTATTTGAATTTTGAATTATGATTTTAAAGTGACTGGTAACATTGCCTGAATTTATTAGCACCTATTGAAAGTCGTTATCAGTTCAGACGAGGTCATAAAAAAAGCTCCACAGAGCTTTCATTATATACTTTGAAACCGACACAGTTGCCATCAAAGTTCGCGTGCTTTGAAAACATCGGCTCTTTATATCGTATTAAGAACTCATTACGTTTGTTTGACCTTTAAAATGACGGCAAACATACTGATGCGTTTGCGCGCGAGTGCGCTGGAGAGCTATGAGCCCTGTTTGAAAGAACAATATGGCTTTGCTTATCTACACCTCAATGACTGAGAGCGAATTTATGACACCAGCTCATGGCTGCTTGCTTATTAAAGAGAGCATTTAGGCAGCCTTTGGCACTGGCTTGGAGATGTTAAGCGTTTGTGACACAGGTTACTGGAACGAGATTAAAATCTCTGATTCCTGCCCGCGCGCTCGCTCTCCGGCAGTGTCTAATATAGAAATTGATTCTCCGCAGAAATTAATTAATTTTTCATATCGCCTAGAGCGGCAGTTTTAAAAGGGCGCTCTGCCGCTCTCTAACAGTTCCCCCCTCCCGCCCAATTTGTCTCCACTTTGAAACATATCCTAATCGTATACTTTTTGACGCAGGATTAATTAACAAATTTATTAAAGATTAAATTGATGTTTGTAAAGCAACATATTTATTACTGAATTATGCAAATTAGACAATCCTTCCGCCTTTTAATTTGCTCATACATGTCACAAGAAGGTGTTGGGGAAATATCCAAGTTAGCCAGAAAGCTCAAAAGCATACCTTTTAAACGTTTCTATCTCTGTATAATGACTATTTAATCGATGTCTGGCCTCCTAATGTTTTCATTTTGGCAGAGCTGAGTGGAGATCAGATAACATGGGCTGACAGTATAGGCTGCTAAACTCTTGGACCTCTGTCACTTCAATTCCCCAAAGACTTAATGCAAAACTCTTCATTGAGTCAATAAGCCAAAAATCCCATGGTGGTTTGTAGCAATTTTTTTTTACGTTTGGACGATTTCAGTTGTATGTTCACTTTCCCTTGCCTTGGAGTGTCCACACCTTGGAGTGTCCACTTTGTATAATATAAATCATACATTTTTTGTTTTTACAAATAAAGTTGTTCAAAATGTAAAATAGTTACATTTTCCTTTGGATTTTCTTTTGGATATGTAGGAAATAGGGGCTTGCTTTTTGATTCAGAAATGACTCATGCTGAGTCAAAGATTGACTCACCACGATCGGATAAAGGGATTGTGCTAAACTGGAATGTTGTCAGTTCCATAAATTGGGTATTAATGCAACATGAGTAAATGAAAAACAAAAACTAAACAACATAACCAACCCTTCACCCCACTCAAATATCTCCTGATGTCCTTTTTGGGGCTTTGCTGCTGTTAATTCATCAAATCTGACTACTTCCTCTGTGCTTCTCTTTGTTGAAAAGATATGTCTTCTCTGACCGTCATCTAATCCCTGAGCTTTTTCTGGCAGACAGAAAAAAAATGCCCTATAGGTGCTGACTTGGTCTGTCTGCTTCACAGAGTCATTCATCACCTCAAGCATTTCCTTTTATGACTAAATTCTAACAGTAAATGTTTGGAAGCAACAAAACGTATCTTGGATCAGCATAAAAACGAATAGTTGATTTACTGCAGCACTTCACAGTGCTCAACAGACTGCGCAATCAGTTTCTGTTGCATACAAACACAATGTTTTCCATTATTTAAAGGCTGATTCACTATAAGACGGAAGTTCAAAGAAGGTGTTTGGCTTGTTATAGTACAAGTGTTATAGTTGTATATAGTTATAGTATAGTTATAGTTATAGTAAATGCTTATGCCTTCTCTTACAGTTAGCCTGCACTTAGTCGACCCTTATTTACTGAATTATTTATTTTCGTAGAATCTCATTCACTTCCAGAAAGTCTGAAACGGACGTGATGTATCACGACTCATTGACTCTGTGTTGTGACCTTTCTCTCAGAAACTCTCCATCTGTGAAGTGGAGCTTATGCGGGCCTGTGTGCGCGTTTTACAAGAACAAGCCACAGACATAGCTTTTGTGAATACTCTGCAAAAATGGGTATTTGTGTCTTTGAAGATTTTCTTGTCACAGCGTTCAAGTTTGTGTGAGAGGAGTGTCAGTGTGTGTTCTCTTTCTCTGATCTTCAAACGGGAGACATTTTAAAGGCCACGGATTACAGTCAAAACAAATACCCATACCAGCGGCTCTGGCACCCTAGACAGTAAATTATCCACAGACAATTAATTGATGTCAGTGTGATTGCTTTCATTTAAAAATTCCGGTTATCTTGCACTCGCCCGCTGTTTTTCCACCCCTCTTTCTCATGCACATATACACAAACGCAACTAACCTCAAACAGACGTCTCTGCACTTCTCTCTCTTCCCTTGACCTTCAGGTTCAATCCAGCTGTAACTCGAGCTTCTATCAGTCAGCAAGGTTTGATTTGCCCCTTCCACAGTGTGTTAGTGTGGAGCGAGGGATTAGCAGAAGGAAAATAGAAGAGTGTGTGAACGTGTGACACAGAACCAGATCTGTAATCCATACAGATGTTTTTTTCTGCACTCGTATTATCACGAAAGGTTTCGATTGCCGCACTTTCAAGGCTGCAGTATATTTTTAATCCTCTAATATCAATCATTACATACTGCTGTGGAGTTTATAGGTTGGCTGTTGTACATGTGTGGTTGAAATAGATACTTTTGTGTGAGTGTGTGTGCGTGTGTGTGTGTGTGTGTGTGTATGTGTGTGTTCAGATGTCTCAAAGCTTTAGTAACTCTATTGGAAACCGCCGATGCAGCTGCTCAGACAGCTGATAGCTTTGTAGTGGCATGCTTCGTATCATAAAAGAAATGTGTTAGCGAACAAGGGCTTAAAATACTGTTGATGTCTTTATGGTGCTATTGTGTTTGCGTGTATCCATCTGCTGGTGTGTGTGTGGATTGTGTGTGCTCGGAGATGAGCTGGATTGATGAGAGTTTGGAAAATATCCCCTTACATGCACACTGTGTGGGTTCCTTTGTGCGTGTGGTGTTTGTTTGGAGGGAGTGAAACAGAATGTAGGTAACAGAATGCTTAGTGAGTTACATTATTTGTATTTTAAGGAGTTATTCGCAGTCAATACATTTAGATATTTTCCAACAACAAAAATGTAAACATATAACAAATATTTTCCTTACACCATCATTGCACTTATTACTCAATTAAGTAAGTATGTAAAGTAAAATGAATGAATGATTGAATGAATGAATGAGTGAATAAGTAAGTAAGAAAGTAAGAGTTTTTGGTAATGCACGTGTCATTAAACATAAACAACTTATGATGTAATATATGATGTCATTTCAAAGAGTTTTGATTAAATTTTTCCTGCATTATACAAGTTGACTTCAGTTATTTCACTTTAAAAGCAATGAAAAGGACCCATTCTTTGCCAAAATTACTTAACCTGAGAAAAATGCTCATTTTAGAAGAAAGTTTCAGACGGCACTTCAAGGTTTTTGCATCTGTTTTTGATTGTTAAAATTAATAAAATAATAATAATAATAAAAATATATATATACATTTTTTTAACACTAACAAGACAATCATACACAAGAAATCAAAATACTTTCCTGCTGATATTAAGAAATATTACTTATTTTAACAACATACCTTTTAATAAAGCTTTTTCCTAATTAAAATTGATTAACAAATTCAATTCAAATAAAAATATGCTTATCAAAAGAGCATTACCGATGTGTAGTGAATGAATAAATGCAGTACAATTAGCAAATGAATACAGACACTTTTGTTCCCGATCATGTTATTGCACTCACAGACCATCTTACATGTGATACATATCTAAGAGCTACAAAGTTGAATCAAATAATTTAATAATTTAATCAAAGTTAAACTCTGTTATGATGAACTAATATTTAAAGTTTGTCTTGAAGTGGTTGTGGTCTGCTATTAGATGGATGAGTTACTTTCATATCAGCATAAAGCACCTATTTATTGGGCATAAAGTTCATCATGGGGCTTTAGCACTTTGTTCATTATTGTTCTTTCTGTGTTTGATCTGTGGGAAACTCCAGCTGCTGTTTATAACACACACACACACACACACACAAATGAAAATGTTGACACTTGCTCTTAGTGTTATGAACACTCACACACACGCACACGCACGCACACACACGCACACACACACACACGCACACACACACACACACACACACACACACACACGGACACATCTTCATTAGTGCACACTCGATTGTGTTAGTCTTTAGAACACAACGGTGCTTAGTTGTTGGCTTTTTTTCTTTTTATTTGCTGAGCAGGTGAAACAATTTAAAACAAATGATGGATTGCTCTGATAACAGCTGTTCTCGCAATGTTGCACACAAGTTAAATATGATGTCTGTGGACTCGAGGGGCTTTAATCATAAAACACGAGCAGAAACAGATCTCTGTGTAAATCCTACATAAAGCTGTTTGTACACAAATTGTGCCAAGGGGTTTGTCCTTAATTGACAAAGTTCTCATTTGGGTGCTCAAAAAGACATTTTTCGGATCCATTAGCAGTTTGCATATGATGTGTTTCAGCGTCTGATAGTTCTCTTGTGTATTCAGTGTAATGGTGGTGTAAGCAATGCTCTGAAAGTTCCCCTGGTGTTTACAGAATGTTACCGAGCTAATGAAACACAGGAGGACATTAGAGATAGAGTAAACATGTCTTTTCAAATGGAGTGTGTGTTTGTGTACGCGGGTGTACCGGTGTGTGTGGAAGGCCGAGGAAAGAATGTGTGTGTATGTGAGCGCTGGCACTGATGGCCTCTGTGGGAAGGCGAGCCAGCATGGAGGAAAGGAGGACGTCAGGGGGAGATTTTAATTAAAGTATGAAATGAGAGGTCACACGCTCTGACCCCCCCCTCCACTCACTACACACACAAGGACATGCTATCTCTTTCTTACTTTCTCCATTCCTCTCTCTCTCTCATACACACGCTAACGCTCTCCTCCTCTCTCTCTCTCAGCTTGATGAGTTTTCCATGAAAGGGTTTTTCATTAATTCCACCTCAGGGAGTCTCTCTGTTCCGGCTCCCTCTGAAGCCCATGGAAATCTAAAGTGTGTGAGTGTGTTTCTGTTTGTACGCGGCCACCATTATGCTTTTGACTCGGTCTGATTATTAACACACTGTTCTGGCTGTTTGATCATGAAGTCTCGCACACAGACACACATGGACGATGATCTTGCTGATGAGAAAGGATGATGGACAGGAGAGAAACGGTTCGTTAGTTTCATGTGATTGCTTCATAATGGGACATTTTAAACATTGAATTACAGGAGTTTTGGGATAATTTAATTCTGAGAAACACCTGGATGCCAAAAAACAGGAAGGGAAGGAAATACTGTGTGGCTGTTTTCTTCATGTCTGATGTTCATGCAAAACAACCAAATTGTACCTTCCGTATACATACACTTCACTGCAGTTTCCAGCTGAAATGTGCACTAGTGACAGTGAAAACGTTTTTTTTTACATAAATTGGGCAGGTTAAAGATTAATAGATGTATTTTGGTGTGATTTGTTGCACAGTTTGATGACCTTAAAACACTTTTATTATATCTCATGATTTGTAAACAAGTAATTGTTGGTGTTTGAGTCACCTAACTTGCTGTGATTTCTCTAACTTTCTATGTTCACACCTGGCTGGTTTAAACTCTAGTGGAGTTTTTCCGCTAGTGTGGTTTGACTGAATAAGTGTGAATGCTGCCATCGAAACAACTTTTCTGTAACCTCTGTCAGCTTTCAAATAAACTCTGGTGTGGTTTGTCTGAAAAATGAATGCAGCATAGACCAAAGTCCAAAAATGTTCTGACAGGTGATGGAAAAACACCTTCTAACAGCAAATGTTTGTTTCTGTGTTTGACAGAGAAAATCTTTGCACTATTTACTACTACACATTTTTGACAACTTGATATACTGATGTATACAATATATATCTATAGAATATAGAAATATATATATATCTATTCTGACACATTTTATGAGCTCTTCACCAGTTCTCACCTGATAAAAATACCATCACATGTGTACGCATAAAATGAACACACATTTTTTGGATGTTCTGTAAACTGTCATACTTATGTGATAAAAGTTTCTTTTTGTCCCGCTTTATTTATTTATATAAAAAACTGCAACTTTTGAAGTACTCCAGTTTTCTTGTGAGATCACTTTCAAATTTTGCTGAAGTTTCAGTCAACATTTCAGCAAGAAAGTGTAAAGCAGGAAAAGAAAGAGAAAAGAATGCCATCTAGAATCTTACAGAAAGTGGTTTTGCAACAAACAAACCATCATATGCTGTTTCAGTGGCTAACTCATTAAGTATGTATGCGTTTAATAAGATAACCATTCAGTTAAAATCAAATATGTTGACCAAAGTATAAGAGACATTATTATTATTATAGAATTTTTTAGATTATTTGATTCAACACAAGTGGATTTAGGCAGTGACCTTGCTTGCTATATTTCTCTGTCAACATTAATAATCTCATAGATATGCAAACGGGAACATTATCCCAAGGATTTCAAATATTCAGTGTGAAATCTCATTGTTTACCCACAGGATTAATTACTAACCCAAGTTAAATTATTAACAGTGTGTTAACAATTATGAAAAATGCATGTTATGTTGCATTAGTTCACCCTTTGGAAACACTGGTCAGAGTTTTATACTCCACGTGAGATTTTCACATTGATTTTGAAGTGACGGGAGTGATCTCAGGGAAATCATGATTTCAGGGTCAGTCAGAATACAATTCACCGTGCGTTGTTCATAGATTCAACATGTCAGGAAATATGCCATGACTTAAACCCAAAAGAACACACTTTGGAACACACATAAAGATGTTTTTAATACTTATCATTTTTATATGAATTAAGCCATTTATGTCTCGTGAAGAGGCACACACACATGCACACGCACACGCACGCGCACACACACACACACGCACACACGCACACACACACACACACACACACACGCACGCACGCACGCACGCACGCACGCACGCACGCACTCACACACACACACACACACACACACACACACACACACACACACACACACACACACACACACACACACACACACACACACAGGTGTATTCAGCGTATTCCCTGCTTTTGTCAGGGGTCGCCACAGTGGAATGAACTGCCAATTTCTCATGTTTTAACGTTTTACACAGCGGATGCCCTTCCTTCTACAACCGAGCACTGAGAATACAACCCTCAGTGCTGGGAAACACTCGCACACTCTCCCATTGTGAAATTAATATTAATGTTATGTTTAATGGAGAGAATATTTTCTAGAACACATTTTTAAACAATAGTTTTGATAACTCATTTCAAAAAAGGAATATCTCTTGTCTTTTCCATGTTGAACGTACATTATATTTTACTGGTTATTTTGCAAGATACTAGTATTCAACTAGACTAGTTAATTTAAGCAATTTGTGTGGATTACTTGTGTGATGTCTTTCAAACTTTTTAATGTGTGAAAGCTTTAGCTAAATAGATAGTTTCAACAGATGCCCAGTAATCATAAAAACGAAATATGAAAAAATATTTTCATTCTGTTCTGATGAAGATCAAGATTGCGATTATATATAAAAATATATTTGAAAAAAACATAAGGGTTAGTAAACAGCATTTTTAATTTGTGGGTGAACTACCCCTTTGAGTACAGTGCAGCATCCAAAAAAGCTCTTTAAACGTCATCAGCTCTGGCTGATTTGTAGCTTGAAGTAACTGCTTTCCACTTTCTTCAAATGTCAGCCTTACCTAATAAATCATAAAATATTCTAAAAAGCATTATATGACACGCACATGGTTTTCGTTTCAGCATTATCAGAGTAAAACTGTCATTTTTTGGTGTGGAGCTACTGTAGGAAGTGAGATTGTAAGTCTGGAAAGTGTTACAAAGCTTTACCATTAAGCAGGTTCACCCCTCTGGCTTTGAAACTAATGAGATTCTTCAGTCAAAACTGTCAAAAACGAATTGAGATGTCCAGACCATAGAGAGAATGTGATACGACTATGACCGTGTCTAGGGTTGTCAATCGCTGCTACATTTACAACCAACAATCATGAGCCAGCACATCCTTAACCTGTGCCGGTGTTTGTTTGTGAGGTATCTAGGAAACATGGTGTGTAGAATGCTGATGTTTGTGAAGTGCCTTGGTAGGCAGGAGACTAAATAGTTGTACGCTCATTAAACCACAGTGGGTTAAACGGCCAGCAGAATGTGACGACAACAAGAGCAACAGAGAGAGAGAGAAAAAGGGGGGAAATGCATGGCAGAAATATTCATGGTTCTATACAACTTAAAGGATTCTGCAATCATTTACTCATCTCCATTTTCTTTCTTTTTCTGAACACAAACGAAGATACAGTGAAGAACACCTGTAGAAAAAGCAGTCATTGACTTCCATAGTTTTTTGTTGTTGTTCCTGCTGGATAGATGTCAATGCCTGCTTTTTCCAACATTCTTCAGAATATTCAGAACAGAACATAAGAAAGTAAAAACATAAAAGTGCAGAACCACAAGAGTATGAATAAATGATGAGGGAATTTACGTAATTTTTTTGGGCAAAATATTTTGAAGTTAAATTGACAGCAAACTTTTTGAAGCTAAATTGACAGCATTTCTGGCATAATGTGCTATGGCTACTGCCTACTGATTGTGTTCTGCACTTGTGCCTGACTGTTTCTCTTCAGTTTGTTGGTCTTTGTATTACTGTGATCATTTGCTGCTTCTTCATGTGTTCCCTGAAATAAATAAATAAAAGAAATAAATGTGAACATCTTCTCAGCTGTAACCAGCCTGATCTATGATTTCGGATCCTGATCTCAGCCTGAAGGAAATGGAGCTATATTACGTATTTGCAGAAAAGTGGCAAATTCATACGAATCCATATGATTTGAATTGTATGTAGGCATGATTTTTAAAAGGAGGTGTACCACTAAACCCCACCCTTATACCCAACCGTCATTGGGGGTAAGAAAATCATATTAAAATGTACAAATGAGATTGTACAGATTAATATGAATTAGCCACTAAATCAAAAAGTTATGAATTGTCGTGAGATTGTGTGTTCTCTAACAGCAAGGATATTAAGACATATTATTAAGACATTTTTAATTCAAATAAACTACACATTAAATGAACTAAAATACTTGTATATTTTTTATAATTAACATTAAGGATTTGCAGGTTTTATTCTCCCTCCATAGCTTATGCGCACGCAGCGGTCAAAGTAAAATACCTAAAATATTTATTCTGTGGATATTCCACTCATGTACATGTATACTTGTCTATGCATGAACTGCACATGCTCAATGGAAATGCAATGTCAGCTCCAATAATGAACCATCAGTATGCTTTCATGAAAGTGCCTATTTGTGCTTTTTTTATGTAAATAAGTTACAAGTCAAAATCATTTTTGTGGTAATCTGTGGCACAAATGCTGATAAACAAGTTGAACTCATACAAAACCCAGCACATTCTGCACTTGTTGATTCATCCATTTGGGAAAAGCTCAATTTAACAAACTACAGTACATAGAAACAAAGTGCGTGGGAACTCGAATGGAAATTGAACACTTCAGTGTTGCTGTGAACTTTGCCTATTTTTTTTCTCCTTCTCTTCTTTCTCTCAGAAAGGTAACACTTTTTAAAGTAGAACAGGATAATGTAGAAGTAACACGTAAAGGTTTTGCCTAAAGCGTCTTTTACGCCCGTGACCTGATTAGTGCAGAGAGGACAGAGGAAGGAATTTTTGCATCTCCCGAAAATATGGAGAACAGACAGAAATAGCGATGGAGAGATCACAGAGCAACCAAATGCAAAAAAGAGAGACAGAATGGATACTTGGGAACAGAGAAAAGATTAACCCATGTAATGGCTGTGTCGATTTTACCCTCGTGTTTTTACACATTTCATCTCACCGAGGGTCAAAAGAAAGTGGCAGTGTTTTTAAACAGTCCCTGTGAGAAGGTAAAGTTAACACACACACACACACACACACACATACACACACACATGGCCTATATCTGCCAAAAACTACTGTGAGAGAGAAAAGCGAGTGATTTATATGCCAGCGTGTGAAAATTACTATTTTTGTTGTGGACTTTTATTGTATGAAGGACAAAAGAATGAGCGGAGAGGCAGAGGGATGTTAAATGACCTACATATGCAGAAGACATGGCTTAGATTATGTCCTATATAGAGGTGAGTACACAACTGAGATATTATCCCTACAAATGATTATTATGGTTATTGGTTTTTATTTCTCTTCCAGACAACAGTGTTGTTATGCAGCGCAAACACATTTCATTCAGAACTTCTTACTTTCTGATATGCATGAAGAAATGTGTTGTGCGATATACATATAAGCAGTTTTGGGGGTAACGCATTACAAGTAACACGAGTTACACAATAATATTACTTTTCTAAGTAATGAGTAAAGTAACGCATTACTTTAACAAATTAAGTAATAATATTTGAATTACTTTTTAAAGTAATAACTTAATTCGATTAAAAAAAATAAATTGCTGAATTAAAATTTGTGTAATCATGTTGAATCACACTCAATGAGAGAATGAGCTCCCCGCAGGAACAGACAGAAACCAAGATGGCAAAGCCTTACATTTCTGTGACGGAAGTATTCTCATTATTTTGAACACATGGAAGAAAAGGGGATTGGCTCAATGGACAGTGATTTTACTGAACTAATAAGACAAAAATACAAAAGTAGCAAACACATTGCTTTCAACTTTCACTATATACATTTTTATATATACGGCATGTGTAGTAGCATCAGGAAGTTGTCAGAAGGTAACATTGTTCAAATTTTTTTAATTAGTTTTTTTTAAAGGTAAATGAGGGTGTAAATGCAGAGCTCCTTTATTTAAATAAAGAAAAATACCCTGCAAGTTCTGAAAGAGATCAAGCCTCAGGCAGGTATTCGTTCATTCATTTTCTTTTCGGCTTAGATCCCTTTATTAATCTGGGGTCGCCACAGCGGAATGAACTGCCAACTTATCCAGCATATTTTTACGCAGCGGATGCCCTTCCAGCTGCAACCCATCACCCATACACTCTCATTCACACACATACACTACTGACAATTTAGCTTACTTAATTCATCTATAGCGCATGTCTTTGGACTTGTGGGGGAAAGCGGAGCACCCAGAGGAAACCCACGCGAACACAGGGAGAACATGCAAATTCCACACAGAAATGCCAACTGAACCAGCGACCTTCATGCTGTGAGGCAACATCGCTACACACTGCGCCACCCCCTCAGGCAGGTATGAAAAAAGTAACTGAAAAGTATCGTAACACATTTCTTTCCATAAAAAGTAACTAAGTAACGCAACTAGTTACTTTTTTGGGTAGTAACTCAATATTGTAATGCATCACTTTCAAAAGTAACTTTCCCCAACACTGCAAATAAGTTTAAACCAATTGCTTGAATGAAATTGTAATTTCATTTTGTTCATGGTTTTAAAGTTATTTTTGACAGTTGACAGGCAGTACACTATTCCTTTTAAAATGAATGACTTCCATTTATTTGAATGGGGTGATATGAGTTCAAGCTCATGCAAATTTAGCTGCATTACAAAATTCTAATTTGTTGAACTCTGACCTGCAAATTTCTATACAAAAGTTCCCACTTTATATTGTGGCCTTAACTACTAGGTACTTACATCCCCCCAAAATAACACAATGTATTTATTGTGTTCATATTGTATTGCGCAGATCTTCTGGTGTGATTGAGGGGGAATACATGTTTGGGACATGTTTGGTGGTGATGGGATGAGTCAACGATGTTTTGATAAATTAAGGTCCAAAAATTAATTACAGATGCAGATATTTTTTTTGTTAAATATAAGTAGAATGTAAAAACATGTATGTAAGTGCATTGTACCAAATTATTATTTTATATTTAAGTACAAAGTAATTAAAGTGTTAGTTCACCCAGATATGAAAATTGTTATTAATTACTCACCCTCGTGTCGTTCCAAACCCCTGAGACACTTTGTTTGTCTTTAGAATACAAATTAAGATGTCTTAGGTGAAACCTGAGAGCTACTTCATCCTCCATAGACAGTAAGGTTCCTGTCTCGTTACAGTCATTATTTTTGTTTTATGTGCTCACAAAAGTATTCTTGTGTCTTGATAATAATCCAAAAACTACCGAAGGCATATATGGTCTATTTTCTAGTACATTTATGGAATTTGAATTTGTGAATCTGTCTGTGGTGGAGGAAGAGTGAGCTCTCAGATTTCAGATATTTGAGAAAATCTGTTCTCATGTCCTGTAAAATTCAAGCAGCAGAGTTGGGAACCTTGCCGTCTAGGGTGGAGGATGAATGAGTGAGTGAAGTAATAGTAATGGTACTTAATAAATTATGTTATAACTGTAATGAATAATAATACTTTTTAAAAAATCATCCATGTTTTAATATGATTTTATGAATGAAAAATCTCATTGAGGTCCTAGAAATAAAATAACATATTATATATTTAATAACATATGTTTTAAAAAGGTCAAGCATTTAATGTATAAAATGATATAACTGCAAATAATTACTGTTAATGTTTTTAGTGTAAACAGGCCTTAATTCTCTCTCATCTATCCTTGAAAGAGAAGGGATGAGGTGTGTTCACTTCACAGAGATTCATATGAATATCTACCAGCCTCACTTTTTATTATTATTATTATTTTTTATTTTTTGGTGAATATGCCCTGTTATCTTTGCTTTATAAATCCTAAAGATCCTAAAGCATTAACATGAAGGAAATTGTGAAATCTATGGGACTTAAAATTCCTCCAGTAATCCGGAGTAGCAGCTTTATAACCCTCCCTCTGATGATAGGATGTCACCTGTCAGGTCCCTGTTGGCCTCTTCTGTAATGAGAGACAATAATAACAGCAAATTAAAGAGGAGCGAGAACCTGAACAGGAGAAATAGACTTTCACAATTAACCTTTTAACACCTGCCAGATATGAGATTGAACTGTTCCCTGGTTACAATATGATCAAATCGACCTGTGAACTTGCTCAACTGAACTGAAATTTCATCAAAGAGAGAAAAGGTATTTTCGTTCATTATAATTGGTTCAGAATATGTTCACTTCAAGCTGTATGATTGTCTTATTAAAACAATAGAGCTACTGTATAATAAAATGTACCCTGCATGAAAGATTCCTTGTTTTAAACAGATCCTGTCAATCTCTTGAATTTCTTGATTATATCCAATAATTAAAATAAGACAAGTGTTGTATAATCAGATTAACTGATATTTAGTTATATTGTACTATGAATAAATTTTTTATTACTTTGTTTGTTTGATTGTTTTTGTTTGAAGGATTGGCTATTATTTTAATTATTGAATTAATTCATTTGTTATTTTACTATTTTTTTGTTGTTAGATGCACTATGGTTGCATTACTGACAGTATGATAACCTTGGATAAAAATATCATGGTTTCGCGGTATTGTGATTACTACTCTAAAATATGTTCTTTTTTAAATGTCTAGGTAAAAAACAAAAAAAAAAATTCCCTTATAAACACAATATATTTCATTTTAAGAAACATTTAAAATATTTTGGAGCAGTAAACATGTCAGGCTAAAAAATTCAAATGAATCATTGACTTCTACTTTTGATTTATTTTAAAAACTTTTTTTACAATTTAAAACGGCATCTTTGGATATCTTTTCTGCTGGAGATACTGTTGTCCTAAAAAACAAAAACAAAAGTAAATAAAAAATCGTACACATACCTTGGGAACGGTATTGCAGAACATTTTGAAGGTTTTAAAACCTTGACTTTTCCAAACCGTGGTATACCTTGAAAACGGTTATCGTCCCATGCCTAGTTGCATTACATGATAACACTTTAAAAAAAACAGTTCAGTGGTTTTAAACAATGATTTAAAATAATGGTTTCAATAATGCTAGTTAATGTATTTACTAACATAAACTACATTTCATGTACTGTATTTATTAATCATAGCTTAACATTTACTAATGCATTATTAAAATCCAAAGTTAGTTAATGCACTGTGAGTTAACAAACTAATAATGAATGACTTTATTTTCATTAACTAATGAAATACTGTAATAAGTGTGGTTTATTTATAAACTAATTTCGAGAGGAGCGCGTGCTTATGATTGCACACGGCTGGACCAGCATTAACTAATACACGATCCACCAATCAGTCAATTTCTAACTCATAATAAATAACCACAAATTCTTACCTCAGTATCTTCGTTTTAAAGACTCCCCCCTTCCACCCCTACTCCTCCTCCCTTTCTAGACAGAGTGGCACGGCAGCCCAGTGGTTAGCACTGTTGCCTCACAGCAACAGGCCAGCTGACGTTTCTGTGCGGAGTTTACATGTTCTCCCCGTGCTCGCGTGGGTTTCCCCGGGGTTTCCTGGTTTCCTCCCACAGTCCAAAGACATGACATAGGTGAATTGACTAAACCAAGCCAGTACGAGCCAGTAGTGTATTTCCATAACAATTCCTAATTTGCCATTTATAAACGGGGGAGTTCTCGAGATCTACCCGAGCTCAAACTCCCCTCTCACCCTTTTATCGGGAGGGAGCCCCGGGCTCGAGGATCTTTTGAGCTCAGGGCTCTCTCCCGGGACAGCATGCCAAATACGCTTAATTATCAATCATCAGCTAAGGGTGAACTCTTGAATTGTATATTGTTCATTGTTTGTTCATGTTAGTAAATACATTAACTAACATTAACCAGTAAAGTGTTACTCATTAAGTTTATTAAAACTGACAGTAAAGATTTGTATGTGACATTTATTTATACAAATTCAGCTTTGCCAACACAGGAATAAATTGTATCATAAAATAGATTTAAAATTAAAAGCATATTGTAGTAATATTTCTTAATTGAGTAATTTTTGGTCTGTTTTTAGACTTGGTGAGAAGAAACATATTTTTTTTAAAGAAAAAAAAATACATATTTTACTGTTCTGAAACTTGAGTTCTATATATTTCAGTATGCGCCCTATTTTGTACCTGTGGAAAATGGCATAGTAATCATTTGGAAGTCTCTCAGAACTAGTTCACTTCAGCTTAGCCTGACATGTTTTTAAACTAGCTTATGAAAAGTCTTACACAAAAGCAAGACAAGATGGTGTAATGGTTCACTTCATATGGCACATATTTACTAACATACAAGACAAGTCATCAACTCCTAAATGACCCTGTTACACTCATCCTTTCCTCATGATTAACTTCTGCCCCGTGTGTGTATCTGTTTACATGACATCCAACTCAAAATCTTTCATTAAGTTCTGTTTATCATGTTCATTACATTTTTCAGACTATAAATCTCATCAACACATTTGAATGTGTATGATTCCCTAATTAAATTTTCATAAGATTATGGAGTCTAGTACTTCTGAAGCTTTGCGAATTGCATTTCATTTGACTAATCAATTTTGTTGTAATTGTGTAGTATAATCTGTTATGAGTGTAATATGAGTTTGGGTTTATAATGTAAACAGGCTTGTAAATTCCAGCTGGCTTGCTGAAGTTCTCCAAAGAGAATATAACTGTAACACACAGCCATAAGTGACTGATCTTGTGGATAGTTTGTTGGTGTGGTTGTTTGTGTGTGAATGTGTATGTCTGTTTGAGGAAGTAGTCTGTTTGTAAAATGTTTACAATACTGCCTTTTTCCATCACTGTTATTTCCTGAGCATGTGGATATTTGTGTGTGTGTGCACGTATGCCTGAATTCTCTCTCTCTCTCTCTCTCTCTCTCTCTCTGTGTGCGTATGGGACAGATGTTAAGTCTCTGTCTTTTTCTCTCCACTTTATTCTTCGTCCCCCTGCAGGGGCCACAACACTTATTTACATTTCATTCATCACAGAGAGCCGCAGATTGAAACACAAACAGTGGACTATTTGGGTTCAGTCTTTCAATTGCGATAAGAGCTCAGATTACGCCCCATCATGAAGGAACTTCCTGTTTGAGCCCAGAATAAAGGATGTTTGCTTTTATCCTTTCAGCTGGGTTTTTTTTTTTATCAAAGAGCAAGTCTGTTTGAATGTTTTTTTCTTCTTCCATTTGTTGCAAGTTGTCTTCGGTTCATATTATAGATTGGGTATTGTCTAAATAGTTTGCAAGAGTGACATTTTTCAAATCACATTTTGTTTAAACAGCAGATTGTTTCAAAGTAAGAAACAGGAAAATAACAGGGTTAATGTTGCATAATGTTGCAGCAGTTATAAAAAAACAAATTCAATTTTAGCAGTGTAAAAAGTATTGATTCTGATAAAAAATTTTTTTAAAAGGTGTTGATTCAGTTTAGTTATTAAATACTGTGTCCATGTTGCAAAACACACAAGCCACGATTATCAAGTCCATCAAGTCCATGTTGCAAAACACACAAGCCAGATGTCATTATTCTGCACACACATATATATACGTCCTTCTCATGCACACATTCGTGAGAAGCTGGCTGGTTTGTCATGCATATATCAATCAACTGACCCACACTCTTCCCTAAACCCAACTGATACTATGATTTCACATTCCTTTTTCACCTGGTTTCTGGAACTGTCCTTCGCTGGACTCAAACATAGTCCATTCTGTGTCTCAACACCATACAGGGCGAGCTACAGAGCAAACTGACTGTGCAGGAAAAGCCACCCATACGGAGAGTGAGCGAGGCAAACATGTGACATTATGGATCACAGTCGCATTTAGGTTTGGTTTTATTTATTCTGTGTTGCACGAACGACCATTCAAAAACAATCCCTATCCATTGATAATATGTCCCTGTAAATGTAAGTAGTGCAAAAAAAACAACAAAACTTGTCATCGTAGCGTTCATTTCAACCAGAAACTGCAGGCAAACGTATGCCTAGGCACGTATTTGACCATGCCAAGTTGTCAAAATGAAGGGAGATAGGGAGGTGAGGCAAACATATTCGATTACAAATCATAGACATCAAGTTGCTTCAAAGAACTTCATTCATTCATCTTAGTCCCTTCTTTATCAGGGGTCGCCACAGCGGAATGAACCACCATTCAAAGAACTTCACAAAAATAATTCTTTATTCGTCTATTATATGTCCCAGTAAACATCATTAGTGTGAAAAGAAACAAAACTTGTTGGAGTCATACTGCACCGTAACATTCATTTTGTTTAGAAACTGCAGTCAAATGTATGTTTGTATTTATGTTTTTCTCTGTTTATTAAAAAGGTAGGCTAAATCATGTATTTCCAATGAGCCTGTGGAAGAAAAATGAAACTTTGCTGTTAATCTCAGGCCAACCAAATCCAAGTTGGACTGACAATCCACATTTATTATTTGTATTTCCCCTGCATATATATATATATATATTTTTACTCAAATGACCAGTAGTCCACCACATTTCAGTTAAAAATCTTATTCAATGTTATGATGAAAAAAGTCACGTACATATCAGAAGAATGGAGGACTGGGTGGACTATTCCTATAATATAAACTAGCTAAATGGCCTTTATAATGCAAAAGTCAGTGTCAATGTAAAAAAGCATGCAAGATCATAAACTTATTTTGAGAAACTCAATGTTTATAACTCCACCTGTCATAAAGATAATTTCTCTGCTAATGGGCAACAACAACACGCAGCAGTCTCTTGCTGTTTGCTTCATTAACCCTGAATATTAATATGCTCATCCTCACTTCTTGTTCTTTTTTTGATTTGTTTGTTTTCCTCTGCTTATCCAGAATGACAGCTTTATAGTGAAACAGGTAGTTATTATAGAGATAAGGGATTGAGATATCTGTTTCTCTTAGTTCAGTTTTTCTATTTCTGTAATCTAAAGTAAATAGTTTTTTCTCTTAAATACAGCGTACAACATTTAAAAAAAAGAAATAATTCTCACTCTGAAACTGCTAGTAAATTTCACATATAATTACAAAATAACAGAGAGCAGCATGTTAAAATAAGTGTTAAATTTTGAATTAGAAAAAAAAATTATATTCAACAATGCTCCAATATTTGTTTTACATTTCTTTTTTTATCGTATGTTGTGTGTTCTGGTTACCCTCTCTTACAGGGATAGCTCACCCCAAAATGACCATCATTTACTCACTCTTTACTTGTCACAAACCTTTTTAAGATTCTTTGTTGAACATACACAAAATTTGAAAAATACACTCTAACTAACTAACTAACTAACTAACTAACTAACTAACTAACTAACTAACTAACTAACTAA
>CAIGQV010019186.1:20577587-20601059 GCA_903798115.1 Danio jaintianensis
GTGTGTGTGTGTGTGTGTGTGTGTGTGTGTGTGTGTGTGTGTGTGTGTGTGTGTGTGTGTGTGTGTGTGTGTGTGTGTGTGCGTGTGTGTGAGAATGAGGTGAGAAATAAACCTGTGATAATCCTCTCCCGTTTCAAAGGTCAGGCGCTGTGATAAAATAGCTATTTTGTTCATTTATTTACTCTCTGCAATGGACAGATAAAGAAACACTACAATTAGGGAATTGAGAGAGAGAGATTTTAAAAGGGCAAACGGTGGGGAGTTTAATATTTTATGAAGGATGATTGGCGCTCACAAGCACTGGGGGAGGTGAGAGCAGAGGCTCTGCGCAAAAAACAGGATTTTTTTCTTTTATTTCTGAAATGCTCAGCAAAAAGAAAAAAGTTGTGTTTTTTTTTAAAGTGAATGCTCTTCATTAAAGGTTGACTTAAAATAGCACACTTACTTGTATAAACCGATAGAGATTTACAATTGAAATTGCATTATGTTGAGTCTAGCAGGTCGAAACGGATTGTAACCTCTGTCCTCTCCCATTTAGACTTAATTAGGTGAACCTGGTTGTCTCGATAAACACTTCAAGTTAATGCAGATGGTATTTGTGTGTGCTGCTAAGAGCCATGGCCGAAGTGAACGCATGTAAACTCGACAAATTTAAATTGCACATGAATGCGCAGGAGCAGGTAACAAGGTGCACAGCATGCATTATACATGAGCAAAAAAATCGGCTGATTATGGAAAAGGGAGATGAGTCTACTGTGTGATCTAATTAGAGAGAGAGAAAGAGAGAAAAAGAAGAAGGGAGGGGTGTAAGAGATGGCATAAAAAAAGACTGTCCTTGAGAGTATTTACTGACGCATGCTAGTATGCATAGTAGATTAGTTCTGAAGAGGAATGTGTATGAGTATATAGAAGAATATGGGGGACTATAGGGTCAGTTATCACATTTCTTGAGCTTTCAGTGAGCTGTTTTTATGGTAAATTTTTGTATTTGAAAGTATTGTAGGTATTAAAATAAAAAAAAAGTAAAAAATATATAGTTCTGAAATCAAATACTGACAAAATCAAAAAACAGTGAAATCAAAAAATGCCGCACTTGGAGTGAACAGTATAGACTTTTCAGCAGAATGTGAAAAAGGCTATTGCGTTTATACGCATGCACATATACAGTGCCTATTGAAAATCATCATACCCTGTGAAAATCTGTACCATTGCTCAAATTACATCCTGCTTTCAAAAGACCTTCGGGATAAAGTTGTGGGAAAGGCACAGGTTAGGAGAAGGCTACAAAAGATTTGATTTCAGGCTTTGACAAATAAAGCAAATATTTCAAAGGGGTATGATGTTTATACATATGACTGTATGACTGTTTATAAATATATATATAAGGCTAACTATTTCCTTTTAATGCATACTGTATATGAACACAGCAGTCATGCTCAAATCAGCATCAAAATAGTCTTTCTGTGGTAATCTAAATGAGGTGGATAGCCCCAACTAAAAGCAAAGGTGAGAAAACAAGCTTAGCCAATGGAACATTTCGTAATATATATTAAGGGAAATGTCTTTCATGAAAAGCAGCAATGTCTGATTCTGCAAGTGAGCACGTTAGTTATTGCTACTTATCTAATTGATAACCACAATGTGCTAGTTCGTCTTTTAAAAAGTTGCGTAATCTTAATACACATCTTAAAAATTATGCAACTTTTTAAGATGAACAAGCACTCCTTAAGGCTGACGCATAGGAACGGGCATACTCTGACCACTGAGACTCACATATGTAAATATATTTTTAAGCAAAACTAAACAAAGAAATTGGAGCATTTTATCAAATTATGTCTCTGTTTTAGAACAAAGCAAATAATCTAAAAATGCCATGATATACAATGCCATTTAAAGACACCTCACAACTTTGAATTTTTTGCTAATTATACAGAAATGTACATTTCAGCTTTGAGGAAACTGATATATATAATATGACTGAGGATATGCTATTCATTTTATAGGATTATTACGGACATGCGGAAATTGACATTCATTCTTTACAGATGTTTTCATACCGTTATAAAGTTATGAGCTGATTCATAATTGACAAACAATATAAGACATTCTGGGTTTTATTGCACTGTAAAAAGTGATTGGTTGACTTACTTGAAGAAGTGAGTAAACCTGTTGCTTTTAAAGCGATTAGTTGACTTTACTTAAAAAAGTATGTAATGTTTACTGTTGTATTGTATGTAAATTGTCTTTTCCTTCAATAAAAAAAGAAAAAAAGTGAATAAACCCATTTCCTTATAATTATTAAATGAACTATCTGCAAACTTATAAAATTCAAGTTAAGCCAACTTATCAGTTTTGAGTTATAACAGGTTTACTCAACTTAAAGTAAAGTCAACTTGTCACTTTTAAGGCTATGTGTTTACTCACTTTTTTAAAGTAAAGCAACTAACCATTTTTTACAGTTTAAATATCCACCTTATCCAGTGCTCTTTTTGTTTTCTGGCTTATAAAATATCTTATTTGAGAAACTGCTGCAAACAATTGACACAACAGTGAATGAGTGAACAGTCCAAATGAATTAAATCTGTTTTAAGTAACAGTTTGACCTATTATAATGAAAAGAGTGATTCATTCATGAGTTTGGAACACGTCTATCTGATTAAAATGACATGTCTTGAAAGCACTTTTGACAACTTTCCTTGGTGACAACTATAGCCTCAAGCCTACTTGGTGGTTTCTAATCATTCTGCGCCTTGTCTTTCTCTTCGAGTGAGTGACGTGATGCAGTAAAACTACAACATTCCCATTATAATCAACAAAACCGTCCACACTGCAACTTACAGTGTGCAAGCAGCACAGTGACTTCTGGTTGAGATGTTACATGTAACCAAAAGGAATTGCTTGTCTGATATCTGATGTTCATCTTTCAGCTCCAGACCTGGCAGACCTCCTAAAAGGACCCAGAGTGTGACATCACCCGACAGCCCTCATGTCCTGCCCCACTCCGTCTCTGGACTTATGGCTTCAGGATTAATGTCTCACACTGGTAAGATAATGATGCCAGAACCAACAAATCTCATCTCGTCTCAAATGAGAAGCAGAATTTAGGATGATCAAATCAGAATTCAGAATTAAAAGTGAAAGGAGAATAGGAAAAGGATGAAGTCAATTAATTGTTTAAACGAAGACTTGCCATGTGTTCCAGTGACAAGCAATTTGTCTTTCCAAAACAGATGTGAATAGACTTTAAGATGCGACATAATTAATCACAAATCACAGCCAATTAGAAGAGTGCGCTGGTGGACTTTCTTCCCATTAGCGCACATAAATGCATAAGACAAGTAATAAAAAATGATTTTTTTTTAACAGTATTCAAAGTACATACTCATAAAACTCATTTCAATTCATTTTAATGTTATTGTCTTCAACCTTTAGGATGCCTTTAAACCTTAAATATGATCATAATCATGTGAGGGACCCCATTCTAAAATTCTGTAATCTGTTTACGTAAAGGCACAATTTATACTGTAAAATAATAATAATAATAATTCATTCATTTATTCATTCATTCATTCATTCATTTTCTTTTTGGCTTAGTCCCTTTATTAATCTGGGGTCGCCACAGCGGAACGAACCACCAACTTATCCAGCATATGTTTGCCCTTCCAGCCTCAACCCATCACTGGGAAACATCCATACACACTCATACACACACATACACTACGGACAATTTAGCTTACCCAATTCACTTATAGCGCATGTCTTTGGACAGTGGGGGAAACCGGAGCACCCGGAGGAACCCACGCAAACACGGGGAGAACATGCAAACTCCACACAGAAACACCAACTGACCCAGCCGAGGCTCGAACCAGCAACCTTCTTGCTGTGAGGCGACAGCGCTACCCACTGTGCCATCGCGCCGCCCAATAATAATAATAATAATAATTATATATATATATATATATATATATAATTTAAAACAATAATAATAATAATAATAAATTATTATTATTCTAATTATATAAATGTGTCTAAACTATTTTAAAAAATATTATTTGGAAAATATTACTGTTTATGTTATATTTTATACTATGTTAAATGATTCCCCATTCATTACAGTTCTGTTTTTATTTGTTTATGTACACATTTATTTAGATATTTTAATGTAATTGATATTTTAATCTTTTTTTGTAATTTTGTAAATCTTTATAATTAAATATATGAATTATTTTAATTTTAATCTAATTTAATACACTTTTATACTAAAACGGATGTTGCTTTCTCAACACAATGTGTTTATTTATCTAATTAAAATATATTTTAATCTATTTAAATTTGTGTATTTTATTAATTTAATTCTAAATAAGTTATTTTTTATTTGCTTTTACTTTTTTTTTTTTTTACATTTCCATTGACCGCTTAGTGCTTACTTGCAGGCCCCTGGTGGTCCCTGGACACAAGTTTAAAAACCCTTGATTTAGCAAACATTTTTATCATACAAATGACATAAAAATGATGACATTGTGACTAACCAACAAACCAACAATCTATCAAACCAACAAAAGAACAACAAATTATATGTGCTATGACAAGTACCATTTAGTCTTATGTAAAGCAGAGCATTTTTACAAATATGACATAAAAAAGTAGATATAAAACAGAATTGAGAGTGGCTATTATTCATGGAATTTATGGTCATTTATTTATTCATTCATTTTCTTTTCAGCTTAGTCCCTTTATTAATCAGGGGTCGCCACAGCGGAATGAACCGCCAACTTATCCAGCATATGTTTTTACGCAGCGGATGCCCTTCCAGCCACAACCCAACACTGGGAAACACCCATACACTCTTGCATTCACACACATACACTACGGGCAATTTAGCTTATTCAATTCACCTATACTGCATGTCTTTGGACTGTGGGGGAAACCGGAGCACCTGGACGAAACCCACGCGTACACAGGGAGAACATGCAAACTCCATACAGAAATGCCAACTGACCCAGCCGGGGCTCAAACCAGCGACCTTCTTGCTGTGAGGTGATCGTGCTACCCACTGCACCACTGTGTCGCTGTCATTTATTTATAATTTAATAATTTATTATACAATTCAAACTCAGATGTAACTATTAGCTGAGACATTTATTGAGCTATAAGCTTGTTTCAGAAACAAAAACTATTTTGAATATAGATTATCTTATCTTATTGTTTATCACCACCACAACTGGTTTGGACAAAAACAGTGATTTACATGGAAAATATACATTTTAATGTGTGTTGTAATGTTGATTTGAGTATAGTTAGGACAGACACTTTTGAAATTCTATAGGAAATATGAGGATTTATGTGAGAGGTTATAGCTTAAAGGGATAGTTAAATTCCTTACTAAGTAGTTCTAAACTCTTCTGTTGAACACAAAGCAAGATATTCTGAAGAATATTGGAAAAAAAGCAGCTATTGATGTCTATAGTGGGAACAAAAAATACTATCGAAGTCAATGTTTGTTTTTTCCAACATCCTTCAGTGTATTTTGTTTTGTGTTCAAAAGAAGAAATAATCTGAATATAATCTGAAATAATAGTAATGATAATAATGAGATAAAGATTGAAAGAATGTTTTCAATTAGGTTTCCCAAACACTCCAAAAGGTTGACTAAAATGAGAGCACCGGCCACATCCACACTATTGGCCATTGTTGCTTCCTAGATTGGACAGGAAAACAAACAATAGCCTAAATAGCCAATAGGGGCTTTCGTACATGATGTTGCTGTTGTCCGGCTTACATCACTTGAGTTCCTAGGGACAGTGCTAATGCAAGCATTCTCATGGATCCAGCACTGGTTCCTATAACCACCTGGTGCATGTGAAAACTGCTTGTATTTACACTTTAAGGAGGAGAATCCACCATGAATGACTTACTTATGCATGTTTATGCAATATTTGAACATAAAACTACCTACTCACTCCTATAAAGGGTTTGTTTTTTTGCCTTTTTAATTCAGATGTTGAAATGGTGCTTATTTTTACAGACCAGTTGCAGCCTGTTATACTTCTGTGTCGGTCACTTTAAACAGCACTTATCTGAAGTGACGCAAATAAACAATCTGACTCATGCTGTGCTGTGCTGTGGCAAAGCCCAAAGCCTACAAAACACGACTTTTTTGTTGTTTCCACACTCCAAATGCAGGTTTGCCCCGAGGTATATGCAACCTCATCTTGCCAACTCTAATTTGCCCTTTACTGTGTTGTGATATTGTGATTAAACCCTATTATATTGTGCCTGGAGATATGTTCACCTCAGCCTCTGTGGTGTCAGCTCTTTCGTTTAAAATATCCCAACTTCTGTCCACCCTGTATGTGAAGCTAAATACACATTTGCTGCCCGACTTCTAAGCTGCCCTTCTCTTTGTGCGTGCGCAGACAGTCTGCTCGTTACGACTTCTCAAAGAGAGCCCTAAAAAAGGCCTGCGCATTTGTACTCGATTAGAAAGAGCAGGTGACGGCGAGAGAAAGAGTTGGAGGGAGAAAGAAAATGCTCAATAGCACAGGCCTCTTTTATCTTCCGCAGAGGTCACACTATCAATGTCAGCCACAGAGATGGGAACTCAAAGGCCACTAGGGAGATAGAGAAAGAGAGAGAGGACCGTTTTTTTCTCTCTTTGAGTGGATTGCAGACTGAGAGTAGGGAATGCTTTGATATCGTCCTCTTCACAGGCTGAATAGGGACCTTGGCTTTCATGCTCTGATCTTGACATTTAGTGAAAGCATTTGGAGAGCAACTGAGAGAGTGAGAAAAAAAACACCCCGCTCCTAAAGCTCACTGCCAGAGCGCGCTTCATATTTGCACATAACTGTTATGAATTGCAGCCAAATGCCAGCGAACGCCAAAGTTCTAGAGCCGTTTGCTCAGGCTAGAGCGGAGATTTTAAAAGGGGAGATTCCATCGTTTTGGATAGATAGATAGATCTTGGTGTTTGGGAAGAGCAATAGTTGTTTAGTAGAAAGTATGACTTGCAAATACAGTGGTGTACAGCAGGAACTGATCAAATGCTGTCTGTGTATGAGTGAAATCAAAGCGGTGTTGATTCAATATTATTTAATAAATTAATCAAGGCACTTGTTCATCTGTCTTACCTTAGTTAATCAAAAGCAGTGCATTTAGAGAATAGTATTTGGGATTTTCTTAAAACATACACTACATGTCTATAGCAGTGAATCAAATACCTCAAAAATTATAATATACAGGCATGAGTTCTCATCATTATTGGATGTTTGCACGTTATCAGTGAACATATGTTTAAATGGCAGCATTGTGAGAGAAACAACTTTCAAATTACAAAATACCCTTTCAGAAATGATGGTATACAAGTTGTCACTGGGGGCAGCATGGTGGCTCAGTGGTTATACTGTCACCTCACAGCACAAAGTTTGCTGGTTTGAGTCCCGGCTGGGCCAGTTGGCGTTTCTGTGTGGAGTTTGCATTTTCTCCCCATGTTTGCGTGGGTTTCCTCCAGGTGCTCCGGTTTCCCCCGCAGTCCAAAGATATGCAGTATAGGTAAACTGAATGTGAATGTGAGAGTGTATGGGTGTTTCCAAGTACTGGGTTGCGGCTGGAAGGGCATCCGCTGAGTAAAACATGTGCTGGAATAGTTGGCTGTTCATTCTGCTGTGGTGGCCCCTAATATATAATGGACTAAGCGAAGAAAAATGAATGAATGAAAGAAGTTGTCACTGGGATGGTACTTCTTCAAATGGTACACATTTGTTAAAGGTCCATAGACACGGGGAAACAGATTAGTTGACTTTACTTTAAAAAGTGAGTAAACGCTTTGCTTTTAAAGCAATTAGTTGACTTTACTATAAAAAAGTGAGTAAAATGTTTGCTTTTAAAGTGATTGGTTGAATTTACTTTAAAAAAGTGAGTAAACTTGTTGGCTTAAAATGGTCAATAAATAAACTATGTGCATAATTATAACAATTAAATTAGGTCAACTTAGCAGTTCTAAGTTTCAAAGGATTTACACATTTTTTTTCAATAAAGTAACTGATCGCTTTTTTACAGTGTCATTAAACTATACATTAGTATACATTAAGAATTGTTTAAATGAATAGTTCGCCTAAAAAAAAATAATTCTGTCATTGTTTATTCCACCTAGAGTAGACAATAGAAGCTATTTTGAAGAAAGCTGGAAACCTATAACCATTGACTTCCATAGTATTTGTTTTTCTTCCTATGGAAGTCAGTGGTTACAGGTTTTTAGTCTTGTTCAAAATATCTTCTTTTGCGTTCAAGGTTTGGAACCACTTGAGGGTGAATAAATAGTGAGTACATTTTCAAATTTGGGTGAACTATCCCTTTAAGAACTAATATGGACCCTTTAGGTACAAGCATGTACCCGCCCCAGTAACAGCTTTTGTACCTTTATTTCTGAGAGTGTTGAATATCAATCTTTTGGTTATACTGATATGATATTGTGAGAAGACCTGTATATAAATATATGATCATATTAAATTATATTTTATTAGATTTATATTATTATCTTAATTGATTAATGGGATTGTTCTTAGAGATAGCAATAGTATACACTAACTCATTGTCACATTAAATCTTTCTATAAGGACATTTTAGTGTGTCCTCTATAAATCATAGTAAAATATGTGATAGTCTAAATAAAATGAAGGCACATTTTAATGTATGAAAACTGTATTACTTTTATTGTTTGAACGTTTGATAAGCCTTCGTTTTGAATTACTTTGTTCTTTTTTAAAATATTCAAAGAGAAAATGGTAAAAAAGTAGCATGTAACAACCTGAATTGTGAGGCAAGTAGCAGCTCTCTGTGCAATGAAGGAAAGCTAATCTAATTTTAATTGAATTATAACATGTGTGCACTAGGGGCACACCACACACACGCACATGCACACAAACACACATACACGCAGTTAACATGGGTTACTGGAGATTTGTGACAATGGGCAGGTGCCAGGCTGCTTCAGTTATCTTCAGTTATCAGTTATTGACATGGAAAGCAGATCTCAACTTACAGATGTGAGATTCAGCTGATCCAGGACCTGCTCTTCAAGTCTAGTGTGTGATGTTAGTTTGACAGAGGACCGTAGCAGAAGCAGCAGAACAGCCCTGAGTGTGAGTGTAGCTTCAGGATGACGCTGTTGGTAATAATAGACCTGTTGTTATCATCTAATGTTACAGTGCCAGTGTGCTTTTCTGTTAAATTCAATTATGGGATGTGAAATATTCATAATTGCTTTCACAAAAGCATTTAAATGAGGCACATTTTTGAAGGTGAATCTGTTAACAGTTCTCATATTCACATATTCTCACAAGATTTAGGCAACTGGAGTAATGGATTTTTTTTTTTAGAAAAGGCAAAGAAAACTGGATGACTGTGAATTAACACTTTTTCTTTCTCTCATGCTTGATACTCTGACAGGCCTAACAGCTGCTACACTTGCTGAAGCTATGAAGAAGAAGATCAAATTGGAGGTGATGAACAGTTACCATGGCAATAATAACCATAGCGCAGATTCTGAGAATGGTGACATCACCTCCAGCATGAGTAAGTGTCAGTTCCCCCTCTTAAACACATGCTGAGCCATGCCAAATGACACTCAGACATTACAAAGCCTGGCCCAACACTAAATGTGTATGCGTGTGTACGTGCGTGCGTGTGTGTGTGTGACGGAGTTGACGAGGTTCCCCAGCGGGAGGCGAACTTCAATGCTATGTGGAAAAACTTCCACTATGGGGATTTCGTCAGAAGCCAATCATCTGAAAGAGTAATAAAACGGGCCAATGAAATGCCAATGAATTGGCGGTCCTTCTAGAGCGGTGAGTATAGGAGCAAGTTTCCTAAAAGAGCAACACGGTCGTGCAGCGTGTCTTTTTAAAGATGTCGTTCCGACCTTGCGTTTCTGGATGCGGTGGTTTCCTGTCCCCGGATGATGGGCACGAGCACTGCGTGACATGTTTGGGGGTCCAGCATGTTAATTATTATTATTAATTATTATTAATGTCACTGCGATGGCATGTCTGTTGCGCAGCTAAGGTCGCGGCTCGTTCTTGCAAAAGGACGAACCACCCCTGTTGTCCCCCGCAAGTCGGTTGACACTCGGGCAGATCTGAGGGTTACAGTGAGAGTAAATCTGCCGCCTTCGGGCTCACGGACCTCCCACTCCTCAGCGCGCTCCATCCAAGCTTCGAGTGAGAGAAGCGCTCCATCCTCTCGGATGGTCGCTCTCTCACTCGATGACACTGAGGACCAGATGTCCATCGCTGCATCGGAGGGTGGGCTGTCATTATCTGACGAAGATCTGAACCCACTCCCTCCCTCCGGGGTGGTGAACGAGGCGTCGGATCTAGAGGCAGATATGATGGCCATGCTTTCCCGGGCTGCTTCGGCTGTGGGTCTGGAGATGGTTTATCCCCCAGCCCCACGGCCGGACCGACTAGATGGGTGTTATGTGGAGGCTAAGAAGAAGGCAAAGCCTTCTAAGCCTCTCGTCCCCTTCTTCCCGGAAGTGCACAGTGAGCTCACGCAGTCTTGGAGGGCACCTTTCTCTGCCCGATCTGCGTCCAGCGCCCCCGCCCCAGGGCGCCATTAAGTCCGGTAAACGGACCGCGAAGTGTCCCTGAGACGGGCCATCCGGAGAAGAGGGAACTTGCTCTTTCCCCGGTGGAGGGCCGGGCATCACAACATCAAACAGCGTTTTAGCCTGGCGCTGCGGCCAGCGGCCGCCAAATTCTCAATAAGAGAGCATTTTTCCCCTTCCCCGGATGTGTCAGTCCGAACACTGCCAGTCTGGGACGCTATGCCTTCCAGCTCGCAGGATCGGTGCACCTCGCCAGCGGCTCTGAGTGTGTCGGAGGACGATCTCCCTTCTTTCACACCCTCAGCCCCCTCTCAGGACCCCACCACTGGTGCGTCAACAATCGTGCCTATGATGCCACTTGTGCTAGCTCTGCCAGCCTGGTTAGCACTGGCCAGCCCGTCGCAATGGCTCATTCGTACGATCAGACTCGGCTACGCGATTCAGTTCACCAAACGACCTCCCAAGTTCACGGGTGTGTATTTCACCAGGGTCAGCCCTGTGTCCGCCCCTGTCTTGCGCGAGGAGATTGCTGTCCTCCTGGCGAAGGATGCAATCGAGCCGGTCCCTCCAGCCGAGATGAGGAGCGGGTTTTACAGCCCGTACTTCATCGTGCCCAAAAAGAGCGGTGGGCTACGGCCAATCCTAGATCTGCGTGTTTTGAACCGCTGTCTGTACAAGCTGCCATTCAGAATGATCACGCAGAGGCGCATCCTCCGGTGCGTCTGTCCTCAGGATTGGTTTGCAGCAATAGACCTGAAGGACGCGTACTTTCATGTCTCCATTCTTCCATGCCACCGCCAGTTTCTGAGGTTTGCGTTCGAAGGTCGAGCATGGCAGTACAAGGTCCTCCCCTTTAGGCTCTCTCTGTCTCCGCGGGTTTTTACCAAGCTCGCAGAGGGTGCCCTGGCGCCCCTTCGGCTCGTGGGCATCCGCATACTCAATTATCTCGACAACTGGCTGATTTTAGCCCCCTCGCGGGATCAATTGATTATGCACAGAGACAGGGTGCTCCAGCACCTCGACTGGTTGGGGTTTCAGGTCAACCGAGAAAAGAGCAAGCTCACCCCCGTGCAGAGAATCTCTTTTCTTGGGTTGGAGCTGGACTCGATCACCATGAGGGCGCGCCTCTCCCGAGAGCGCGCCGAGCTGATGCTGACTTGTCTGAGGGAGTTCAACAGGAAAAGTGTGGTCTCTCTGAAGTCATTTCAGAGGCTCCTGGGGCATATGGCTTCTGCAGCCGCTGTCACGCCGCTCGGGTTGCTCCATATGAGACCACTTCAGCACTGGCTTCACGATCGGGTCCCCAGACGCGCATGGCACACGGGCACGCACCGAGTGACTGTCACTCCGCTGTGTCGCCGCGCCCTCAGTCCCTGGATGGACCCTGCGTTTCTACAGGCCGGAGTGCTTCTAGAACAAGTGTCCAAGCATGTTGTCGTCTCGACGGATGCTTCCAGCACGGGCTGGGGTGCCGTGTGTTGCAAGCATGTAGCTGCGGGTCCGTGGAAAGGAAGCCGGTTGCATTGGCATATCAATCGGCGTTTTTTACCGGTGCTAGAGGGGAAGCACGTGCTGGTCAGGATGGACAGCACGGCAACGGTGGCGTATATCAACCACCCATGCCATTCACATCCCTGGCGAGCTCAACCGTGCAGCCGATGGAGAATGGAGGCTCCACCCTGAGTCTGTTCAGCTGATATGGGCGCGCTTCGGAGAAGCCCAGGTCAACCTGTTTGCTTCCCCCGAGAGCACCTATTGCCAGTGTTTTTTTTCCCTGTCCGAGGGCTCCCTCGGCACGGATGCACTGGCTCACAGCTGGCCTCGGGGCATGCGCAAATACGCGTTCCCCCCAGTGAGCTTACTCGTGCAGACACAGCAAAGTCAGGGAGGACGATGAGCAGGTCTTGCTAGTTGCGCCCCTCTGGCCCAACCGGACCTGGATATCAGAACTCTCCGCAACGGCCCCCCCCCTGGCAGATCCCTTTGAGGAAGGACCTACTTTCTCAGGGACAGGGCACCATCTGGCACCCATGCTCAGATCTCTGGAACCTCCACGTGTGGTCCATAGACGACGCAAGGAAGACTTAGATGACCTACCGGTTGCAGTGGTTAACACCATCACTCAGGCTAGAGCACCCTCTACGAGGCATGCCTACGCCCTGAAGTGGAGTCTATTCACTGAATGGTGCGCTTCTCTCCGAGAAGACCCCCAAACTTGCCAGATCAGCGTTGTGCTTTCTTTCCTTCAGGATAGGTTGGAGCAAAGGCTGTCACCCTCCACACTGAAGGTTTACGTTGCTGCCATTTCCACTCATCATGACGCAGTGGATGGTGGCACCGTGGGAAGGCATAACCTCAGTAATAATAGACTCAGTATCCTTGAGATTTCTGTCCTTGAAGACAGCTCTGCTGGTTGCGTTGGCATCGATCAAGAGGGTCGGGGAACTTAAGGCATTTTCAGTCAGTGATTCGTGCCTAGAATTCGGGCCGGGTTACTCTCACGTGATCCTGAGATCCCGACCTGGATATGTGCCCAAGGTTCCTACCACTCCATTTAAAGACCAGGTAGTGAGCCTGCAAGCTCTGCCTTCGGAAGAGATCCTCTAGATCCTCTGAGCAGCTCTTTGTCTGTTACGGCGGTTGGCAGAAGGGAAGTGTCGTATCCAAACAGAGGTTGGCCCACTAGATAGTGGATGCCATCTCCCTCGCTTATCGGAGCTAGGGCGAGCCGTGTCCCCCGGGAGTGAGAGCGCACTCCACTAGGAGCGTCGCTTCTTCTTGGGCGTTAGCACGCGGCGCCTCTCTAACAGATATCTGTACAGCTGTGGGCTGGGCGACACCTAATACATTTGCGAGATTTTATAGTCTTCTGGTGGAGCTGATTTCCTCACGTGTGCTGGTTAACGCCGGTGAATGAGGAAATTCGGTTTGGTGTTGTAACACGCTTGCTGCGCTTTTCTCTCTAACACAGAGATACGTGCGTTCCCCACTTGGCAAACGCTACAGAGTTCCTCCGAGGCCCCCAGCATCTGACTCAGCGTAGGAGTCAGGTGCCTGGCCCATTGTGTTGTTGGCATGCCCACATGGTCAGCCCGTGTTCTGGGTATAGGTGCCTGATATGCGCGATCCCCACTGGCGATCCCATATGCTTCACTCAGCCATGGTATAGTTCCCTCCTCTTAGGTGGGCCCGTGTCTTCCCTCCCCGCTAACCATCCTTCATATGTGTACTCCCCCTTCTTAAGGTTAGTCCATATGTCCATATAGTCCATATTCTTGCCACCAGGTCTCCCCATTGGGCAGCAGGTGGCCTCCGCAGCGTCCTCCCTATTGGGACTGCACGCTTTCCCAACGTACTGTCGTATTTTAAAATTCCTAGAAACTTAACTAGGTGGATTTTTTACGACTCCCCAAAAAATATAAATAAGCCTTTTAATGCTTCACAGGTAAGTAAGGTAAGTTAGGGCCAGGGGAAACGTTGGAGGGCTGCGTCTCTGGTGATGATGGTGAGCTCACGCTGATAGCCTGGCGAACCTCTCACCAGTGACGTGGTAAGGTTCAATCACTGTGGCGTTTTCCATACATTTTCCCATAGTGGAAGTTTTGTCCACATAGCATTGAAGTTCCCCTCCCGCTGTGGAACGTTACGGTTACTACGTAACCCTCGTTCGCCGAGGGGGGGAACGGAAATGCTATGTTCCTTCGCCACAAGCGGTTGCGCCTTAGCTGACGGCTTAGTTCAGCTCTTCAGCTAGAAAAGGTGTCTTTGCTATGACGCCGCCAATTCATTGGCATTTCATTGGCCCGTTTTATTACTCTTTCAGATGATTGGCTTCTGACGAAATCCCCATAGTGGAGGTTTTTCCACATAGCATTTCCGTTCCCCCGCTCGGGGAACGAGGGTTACATAGTAACCGTGACGTTTTCAGTCATCACTTTTTTGGATGTCAGAATGTCCTGTTTAATATAATTCTTTTTTTTCTGTGCAAAAAAAAAAAAAGACACACACTTTAACCATGATTTATAGAAGAAACCCACCAAAATGTTATTCGATGCAACAGTTGATAAAAAAAAAAATTTGTCAGGCATATTTAAGACTTATTTGATGACTTATTAAAATTATATATTAAAGAATCACAGTGCAGCAACTCCTCTAGGTTAACCAATTTGTCTGCAGAAGCTTTTAATTCGTTAAAATAACATAAAATTTTATATACATGTCAGAATAATCATTAAACATTAAAACATTAAAGTAAATTCTTTACCTGCATTTATGCTGTCTGTGTATATAAAATCATAATTGTACGTTTTAATAGTTGTGGGCACAACTTATCAAGTTTATCAACTTTTGTTTATAAACTTTTGATACACAGCAAATATATATATATATATATATATATATATATATATATATTGCCCCAAGTCTAGGGGAAAACAACATGGGCATAATAAACGGAAAAAAAAAAGTGTTGTGGGTGGTGGATTTCCCAAACAAAAAAAAAGAAACTTGATGATTCAATAGATTTATTATAGAAAAATAATAATTTAAATGAGCATCTCTTCAGGGTGGCCACAGGCCAAAATAACAAACAAAAGAATCTACAATGTAAATGAACTAAATTACCTATATTTAAAGAAAAATACAGGAAGCTTACCTTCCTCCCTAAACATAAACAAAGTCAAAAGTAATCAAATAAATAGGCAGGCCACCCCTACAAGCTCAAACTCTCCAAAATTTGTAAGCCTACAGCACATGAACAGTTGTACAAGACTTAAAGGTTTGTCGTCAGCCGAAGGGGTAGGGAAAATCCAGGAGCTCACCATTCCCAGAAACCGTCGCACCACAAATGAGCTCCCTAAACCCTGCCGGAAGTTCCTTTTTATAGGCCTCCGCAACCAGCAGCCAATCAGAGCTTGGATCGCGTTAGAATGGGGGCCTATGGAATAACAGAAAACAACACAAGAAGGCGGGACAAAGAAAAAAACACATACAATACGCAACAACAAAAAAATAAATAAACTTTAGTCGTAACAATATATATGTCTTCTTTTCATGACCATGCTGTGTATTTTTTTTATTATTTTTATTATTCAAACTAAAAGTAACAAAAAAAAGAGTAAGATTAGCACCAAGAAAACATGGAATGGAATGCCAAGACTTTTGGTAGAATTTATTAGACACTTTTTTTTCTTTCCACTGAACATGAATAAGAATTTATGCTTGTAAAGTACCAATGTGCCAAAAACCACCTATAAGCCTCATGAAACTCATGAAACGTGTACATAGTTTGTTACTCACATGCTGTCATTCACTGAAATGTTGACAGTTTAACTGACTCTCCTTGATAGACGTGATAGTCTTTAAGAGAATATACAAAATAAATATTTAGAAAATACAGGTTTGCAATGACATGAATAATAATAGGTTTCTCTTTTCATGTGAACCAGTCCAATTATCTGAAAACTTAAATATGTCTGTGTGATGGGATGTGCACGGTATTGAGCCAGTAATAAACTTGCTTTTTAGATCTTCTTCAGAACCTTGTAGTTTTCATTAAGCATATTTTAATTGTTGTAGTTATGAAGCTAAATGAAGCTGTATACATTGCTTCCTTTCAGTTCTTTCATCCATTTGATCTTAAAAATTCTGCGGATATTTTACATTCACAAAGTGCTACATTACACATTTAAAAGGTAATAAACTAACATAGTACAAATATCCACATATACTTAGCACGGGATTTAAAGTTTGATTGGATTGGAAAAGATTTAATCACACAAAAAACGAAAAGCAAATACACAGCAGCTTTAATAAAAGAGAGAATTTGCCATTATTCTACGATGCAGTGCTTATTTTTCCAGAAACTGCATTTATACGGTGCTTATTTTTCAGAAACTGTGCATTGTAAGCAGATTTAAGCAAGAAAATACCATGAAAATGAGGTTGTGACCTTTCTGGAGGGAAAAAAGTGAAAACAGAGGCCAGGATGTCACAGCGAGAGGGATAAGTGTGAATAAGATTAGCCAGGTTTTACCCACAAATGCTAATAAGGAGGAGCTTTTTTTTATCTTCAGCAATTTAGAGTGAGAATAACCTTGAGTGTGGACTCTCGGTGTAGAATATTAATATCTCTGAAGAGAGCTGAGTGGTGCAGAACTGCTCTCTCTCTTTTTTCAACTCATTTTTTCTTGATCATTCTGTCCATCTTTGAAATTTCTGTCTCCTTCCATCTATGGCTTCATGTGGCCTGTAATTATAATACTGACACAATGATGGCCTTGTCTGGTGATGAGCATAACTGAAAATATCAGTCTCCCATGCTTGTGTTTTGAACCTGAACCCTCATCCACATGCTCATATAATTATTTACATTTGGCAAACACAAACTGTTCCCAGAATTGCAATCTCAGTCTAAGAAATGTGATACACCTAAGCCCTGAAGACTGAGGAGATCTTTTGGGATGGGTGGCATGTATAAGTTGTTAGAGCGGAACTCCAGTGGCACTGATCCAGTTGGTGATTGGGGCACTGTTTTTAGCAGCTCCCCCTCTGCCCTGATTACCAGGATATGAGCTCATCTCTGGTTAAATAGAGGTTCTTATAACAGCTGTGCCCCCGAGCAGGAAGTGGAGGGCTCTGGATATTGTCACACCGTCCTGTCAAGGAGGAATGTGTCTTGTTGACGCTAAGCTGGCGAAAGACAACGTGCAGACAACTAGTTAGACAGAGTTGTGAGCATTGTACACAAACATAAACTCACACACTAGGGGTTTATTTAACATATGCCATTCTCAACAGATGTGTTACATTTTTGAATATTGTCTATGTTTATATGACCCCCTCATGATGTGATTATAATGGGATTTTGGCAATATACCAGTTAAATGTTTAGTCATGTAAACAAAATGCTTTGATCAAACTAACATGGTCGTAGTAAGCATAATCGAATTAAACTATGTGCGTACACCACTTTTAACATTTCTTACCACTCTGACCAAAGTTGAACTCCACGAATAAACACTTATGACATTATTTTTCCCTGCTGTCCAAATTTCTACACAGTCAATACAACTACAGTAGCTGTGCAGTTTCTGCTCTGTAAATCCATCCAGAACAATGAAATATAAAGAAATTAATTTATAGCACAATGAAACTGCAGCACAGATACTGAAATGTTAATTAAAGCAGAGAATAACCATACATTATGTAGTTTGCACTTATTGTATGTAAAATAAACAACGACCAGTGATCACGTTATGCGAATAATATAAAATAAGGTAAAAATAACCACACACTTCTTTGCAAATAATTAGAATAATGCGGTATGTGTGTTTCATAAATAAATAATATTGTATCATAAATAAATAATACATTATGTACATGCAGGTGAAGACACATTAGCCCTTCTTCAAATAATTTTCAAATGATGTTTAAGGATTTCTTTTCTTTGCTTGTAGTATTTCCTATTAAAAAATTTATGTATATATATACATATATATACGAATAACATAGCAGATTTTGCAGATTTTAAAATATATATATATATATATATACATTTTAAAATCTGCTACATCTGCTATGTTATTCGCATAACATGTGAACAAATCCCTGTTGTCCAGTGTCTTTCCTTATTTGTTAAGTTAAACCTTTCAATTGCATTTTAAGCAAAGTACTGGCGTCTCTGGCTAAATAGCTTGTAATGATGTACTGGCAAAAGTACTGACAAAGACAAAATAAATTAGTTATTAAAACTATTATGTATTTATGAACTATTATCAATTATGAATTCATGATCTTCTTTCAGGCTAGTTTTTTATGTGGTGTTTCCTACATGTTGACTATAGTTGGGCTCACATTAGTGGCAGTTTCACCCTGTTAAAATCGGCATCAGTGAGAGAGATAGCTCTGAATGATGGCACAGACAGAAGACTAATGTTACACCATCTTACAAGAGCATTTCAAATATTTTCATAACAACATGAGCCACCTGCTCTCTCAGAAATAAAGGTACGGGAGCTGTCACTGGGGTGGTACCTTTTCAAAAGGTACACATTTGTACTTAAAGGGTCCTTATTGGTACCTCAATAGTATATATTAGTACCAATTTTTTTTAAGAGGAACACTTTTGTACTTTTTAGGTACTAGTATGTACCCTTGAGGTATTAATATGGACCTTTTAGGTACAAATTTGTACCTTTTGAAAAGGTACCACCTCAGTGACAGCTCGCGTACCTTTATTTCTGAGAGTGTGGAATGAAAAAAGTGATCAATAAAAATTGATATTTAAAATGGTAATAAAACACACTGCTTTATTTACACTTTGTGTATCTGCAGTCCTAGTTTCGGGTTTTCCTGTTTTGCACAAGGAATACAGAATACAGATACCTGCTGACAGTTAATTCCTTACACTGAGACACAGAACTCTGAAGTCCTTTTGTGGTGCAAGTGGTTCAAGTGGTGCTTTTTGGCAGCAGCCAATGTGAGGCGGCACAGTCAGCCCTTTGTAACTGCTAGTTCTTTGACGTTGACTTGGTGTGTCACTGATCTTAATCAACTAGTCATGTTTTTGCTGGTAAGCTTTTTATCATTTATTTTAAAGGGTTAGTTCACCCAAAAATGAAAACTCTGTGGTTATTAATTACTCACATTCCAATTACTCACATTGTCATTCCAATCCCCTGAGATCTTTCTTCATCTTCGGAAAACAGATGAATATATTTTAGATGAAATCTGAGAGCTCTCTTATCCTCCATACTGTATAGAGCAATGTATCCAGAAATAGAACAAATGAAAAATGAAATGTGAATTCAGTGGTTTAACTACTATCAAATAAAGCTCCAATAGCTCTTAAGGAACTGTAAACATTACTTTGTTGTGAATTACTAGTCATTTAAGTGCGTCACTAAGTGTGTTTTGCAACACCATAAATTCAACCAGGCGTCACGGTGGCGCAGTGGGTAGCACGTTCGCCTCACAGCAAGAAGGTCGCTGGTTCGAGCCTCGGCTGGGTCAGTTGGCGTTTCTGTGTGGAGTTTGCATGTTCTCCCCGTGTTCGCGTGGGTTTCCTCCGGGTGCTCCGGTTTCCCCCACAAGTCCAAAGACATGCGCTATAGGTGAATTGGGTAGGCTAAATTGTCCGTAGTGTATGAGTGTGAATGAGTCTGTATGGAAGTTTCCCAGTGATGGGTTGCAGCTGGAAGGGCATCCGCTGCGTAAAACATATGCTGGATAAGTTGGCGGTTCATTCCGCTGTGGCGACCCCAGATTAATAAAGGGACTAAGCCGAAAAGAAAATGAATGAATGAATGATAAATTCAACCAACTGGATGACAACTTCAAAACTGACAGTGTTTTTTGATTTATGTGTCATATGCATTGCATATTTAGCCAACACTCTTTGAATGTGACTTCAGAAAATGAGACTGGCATCTACCTATTCTGGATACAGTGTGAGTTGAATTTACTAAATATCTAAGAAATTGATTGGACATGGCAAATGTTGTCCTCCTTCACTTTTTAGTTAGATCTATAATAATATTCATTCATTTTTCAGATTTACTTTGGGTGTTTTACCTTTATTATGACAGGACAGTATCTAGAAAGTAAGCAAAGTTGGAAAAAGGTCCTCCCAGTGGCACTGGCCAGGCTATCGGCACTGACATATGCATTCATTTTTAAAAGTGCTTTTGTGGTCTGGACAAGAAAACATTCATATCTGCACAACTTAATGCCACCTGTTCTGCATGTCTTATGATTGTGGGCACCTAGACAGAATCCCATACCTAGATATGTCCTCAGAGTTTAGCTGACACTCGAACTTCAGGCTTTTTTTTGTTCCATGATGCATCAATGCTACTCATTGAGCAACTTGTCTGATCCTAAATCAATTAAAAATTACTTTCATTGTTTCAAATTAACTTTGCTATTCTAATTATGCACAATATATAATAAAAAGAGAATAGCTTGAAAAAGACAGCAGTAAAGTTCATGATCTTTTAGGCTGCAGTTCCACAAGCACATCCACATCCATTAGAGCCTGTCTCTTGCTCTCATGGGATTGAGCTGACAGATAAGCTGAACTTCCCCAAAAATTGTAATAGAAGAGAAATGGAATTCTAGCAGAACATAATCGGGAAAAATTGGATGATAAAAGAGGAACAGTTAATGAAGTGGAACATTTTCTCCTTTTTTTCCTTTTAATTCCCGTAACATCATTTTTGAATCAGCATAGAAATGAAATATGAATAAAGAAAATCCTTAGAGGACTCACTAAACAAAAGATGACATCGCTGGAGTGGTGTGAATTTTCTTCTTAAATCTCTTTACTGATAGGAAGCCATTTTATTTAGTGTTGAGTCTAAATAAATAACACCAGCAAAGATTACTGAGGGCTATCAGTAACTATCGTTATGGCAGTGCATCAGTATTGCGGACTATAGCTGATTGCAAGGGTGAGAGACGGTGAGTAAATGATAGAGTATTGATTTTAGGGTGAACTAACCCTCCAAGTAGTAGTTATTATCGGCGGTTCATTCCGCTGAGGTGACCCCTGATTAATAAGGGACTAAACCGAAAAGAAAATGAATGGATGAATGAGTTATTATCTTTAATGCATTGGAAAGAGTTTGTGGTCAAATCTAAAACTATTTGCCAAAGTCTTAAATGCAAACTGAAACATTGTGAGATTTAAGACCAAAACTCCAACTAAAGCTGTGGTGCATGCTGTGAAAAGGGGCAGTAATAAATGATGTAATACATTTGTGTTTTGTATCAAGAGGTCATGTTTCGATCCTCTGTTGGTCCCACACATTCACATGACGCAAATTTGCAGGTCACAGTTGAACTTGAACATTTGAACTTGAACACCAAACTTGAATTTAGCTACACAGCAACATGCTAAATATCTTTTCACATATATATGAATGGGAATCAATGGGAGGAAAAGTCTAGTGTGATCATGGCTTAAGAAAGAAATTCAAAAACAAAACAAAATTTGTGAACAATGACAAATAAAAAATGAATTGTTAAGATACAGTACTGTATGCACCCTAGTCTTGACTGAAGAGTGAACAGGGATGTAGTGTCATCATTACTCAAATAAATTTTCTTTTGTTTTGAGCATTCTGGGTTGGTTTTAGGATATCTTTCCATTATAAAGCTGTCGTATGGAATACAGTGACCTTTAGGAAAAGGTCTGAAACATGAGACAAACACAATGCATGAAGACTGCTGCTTTACACTGAGTGAGCATTTTTTTTAGAATTAGAGCTATATTTGGCAGCAAAGGAAGAATGTTTTCACAAAGTTCACTGTGAAAATGTTCCACACAATTCCTTCATGTTGTCCCAACACCAATCGATGAAGTTAACTTAATCATTTTTACCAATTTAAATAGATTGAATATAAAACAAGTACGTTGTCCCCCCCCAAAAAACTTAAGAATTGTGTTGGTTCAATTCATATTAAATAAAATGAGTGTTTGTTTGAGAGTTGAATTAAGTTGTTCTTTCTGAAATGTGCTTGTAAATTCTTGGACTACCCTGGGACAAAAAAAAAAAAGAAAGAAATGGTAAGATCTGATAAAACACAATATATTTGGTTGCATTTACTGTACATTAAGTGTGTGATTTCTGCACTATGAGAGGCAGAAATCAAAATGAAGAAATAAAGGAGAGGAGAAGAGGTGATACAGCATAATTTTTATGACCATATTCCCACATTAACCATACACTCACTATTAGTTACATCTAATCACATGCTATAATTAAATACTTTGCAGCTTCTAAAAATATGTTGTATACAGTAAATGTGTTTGAATGAGTTTTTGAATGTAATCCAGATAGACTACATTTGTCATGTGGCCGTCACTACCATTTACAAATGTTTAGCATCATTGCTCCAGTCACATGATCCTCATAAACCATTGTATTATGCTGATTTGCTGCTCAAAAAAATATTATAAACAATACATTGGTTTATTGTTACAATCACGGAGTAGAACTTATTTCAGCTTTCTTTGGTGAATATAAAGTTTATAAGAATATCATTTACCTGAAATGGAAATCTGTTGTGACATTATAAATGTCTTTATCATTACTTTAGATTGAACCATCCTTGATAAAAAAAGAACTGATGATAATGATAAATTCTGATCTCTGAATTTTTGATTCATTAATGAATCCTGAAACAAAACACTTAACTGTAAATAAATATCAATGTTGATGATGATAATAATAATAATAATAGTAATAATAATAGTAATGATAAACTTTCTAAAATAGCAATTCAGTATATTAACATGATTTCTGAAGGATCAGTGATGTATTTTAGTGTACACTACTGTATTAAAAAAATTTAAAAAGTTAAAAAGTTTTTTAATCATACAGTACCAATACAGTAATTTAATCATTTGTGACATATTAATACAACTTACTAATATCTTTTTTTACTACTTTTGTTGCTATACTTAAACAGAAAACGCCATTCTTAATACTTGAACGCTGTTTAGTGCTTGCCCTTTCAGAACGACAGTAATATTTTATCAGAGCACTTCTACCTAGAGTAGTTGATTAAAATGATAGCACTGACTCACATTGGCATCTCTCCTTAAATGTGTCTGTATTTATAATATAATGATGATATACAGATTTTAATAGTCTGTATGTGTTTGTGCTTTAGTAATGTTTAAGTGTTGTTGTGCACGTGTTGTTGGGCTTTTCCACAGACTCTGCCCCTCTCTCTCTGTATATGTGTGTGTGTGTGTGTGTGTGTGTGTGTGTGTGTGTGTGTGTGTGTGTGTGTGTGTGTGTGTGTGTGTGTGTGTGTGTGTGTGTGTGTGTGTGTGTGTGTGTGTGTGTGTGTGTGTG
>CAIGQV010019186.1:20610068-20623872 GCA_903798115.1 Danio jaintianensis
AGTTTATTACAAGGTTTTTGTACCAACCCAGACAATATATCATCTAAAGCTATTAAAAATGTTAATAAAAGTCACATTTTGGAACTTTTCAAGGTTAAACGTTGTTGTAAGAAACATTAAGGTCCCATAATGCATTTCAAAAGCATAAATAAATTGGGAAAATATGGAAAATTGCTTATTTACGGGTATTTTTTACAGTGTGTATATATCGTCATATTGCACAGCCCTAATATCTTTTTAAGTTTGACCAAATATTTTCATCGATCATACAGGCCATGAATTGATCTTCGTTTGTGTTTAAAAATAATAAATTTGCATAAATTTGAACAGTCAAACTCTCAGTCATGAAAACTCACAGCCCTTTAAATAGTTTTGATTTTGAAGTTAGCCCCTTGGCACAATTTCACGCCTGCTGAGCGCAAGTGAAGTTTCACCTCAAATTTTATGCATGCTGATTTTCTGAAACTTCAAAAATCTTTAGCTTTTCTCTTTCTAGACTCTCAGTCACTGTCAGGACACCTTTGCCAGTCGCTAGAATGAAGGATAACTTGCACCTTCATGTTCCTGAAATTAATCTTTTGGGGCAGCACTGAAAGTGTGAAGATCAGAAGATCTCTTCTTTATGGCTTGTCAAAGACAGACGAGTTCAAAGACGATTTCTTTATCGGCCTCGCAGCTTTTCAACCTTCATTCACTTGCCGCTCGCTCTCTTATGCTGACTGTGGAGGACTTTAGCAGTGGACGCACAAGTTCATTAGCCCAGGGAATCCACAACAAGAGAGGGGGAGGAAGTGACCTTGGTTGAGGTGATACATTTATGATCTAACAGGCTGCCAGAGATTTTTTTTTCCTTTTCTGGAAAGCAAGTGCACACACCATAATAATTCAATGGAGGATCAATCAGATTTGGAGGCAGAGGGAGAGATGGAGAAGAGAAAAGGGGAGTAGTGCTAACTCAGCATTGATTGTCCCTCCGGGGCACCGTAGTTCAGCGGCACGGCGCAAGCTTCCTCCCGCTGAGTGCTCCGGCGGCCGACACTAATCACATTCCAGCAGACACCATGCTTTTAGCAAGCCTAGAGGAGAGGAAGACAGGCGAAGAGAGCGAGACGGGCAGCGAGGGGAGCTGACAGTGAGCGAGAGCCAACGGAAGAGCAAGACCGATTGTTTTCCTCTTTGAAACACCTTGAATGTGACAGAGGCATCTCTCTTCTGCCAAGATGTGAAGATCAGATAGTGTGAGATTAAGATGCTTTGGTCGGCTAAGTGAATCCGCAGAGATAAGGGAGGGGTGAGTAAATTTAATCAGACCTTATCAGGTGCAGGCGAAGGTGAGATTTTGAGCGCCTACTTGTTTAAATGGATCCTGAGGTGTATATGCTTTAAATACAGTATGGGCAAAGAGATGTGCTGAGCTTTTTAATGCATTTTTGAAAGCCAAGGACTTGGAAGAACAAAGGAAAAAAGAGGTTGGAATTTTGGGGTTAGCTGTTGGGATTGTATAAGGAAATGTGGTGTATGGGAAGAAATAGATGCATGCATCAGATACTTATTTCAATAATAATAATAATAATAAATCTTAAGGTATGTCCCTCAGTGCAAGTGGTCAGTGTTTAGGTTTTCTTGTTTACACCCAAGACCTGTTGCTTAATGAGTTAAACAAACTGTGTTGCAGAGTAAAATTCTGGTTGACAAAATCAAGCATAATCCAACCTGGTTAAGATCAAGTTAATTGGTTTCACAATGCTTGTACAATATAAATATAATAGTATATACTGTACTGTACAATATAAAGTATACAGTCATGGCCAAAATTTTTGAGAATGACAAAAATATTAGTTTTCTCAAAGTTTGCTGCTAAACTGCTTTTAGATCTTTGTTTCAGTTGTTTCTGTGATGTACTGAAATATAATTAGAAGCACTTCATACGTTTCAAAGGCTTTTATCGACAATTACATGACATTTATGCAAAGAGTCAGTATTTGCAGTGTTGGCCCTTCTTTTTCAGGACCTCTGCAATTCGACTGGGCATGCTCTCAATGAACTTCTGGGCCAAATTCTAACTGATAGCAACCCATTCTTTCATAATCACTTCTTGGAGTTTGTCAGAATTAGTGGGTTTTTGTTTGTCCACTTGCCTCTTGAGGATTGACCACAAGTTCTCAATGGGATTACGATCTGGGTAGTTTCCAGGCCATGGACCCAAAATTTCAACGTTTTGGTCCCTGAGCCACTTAGATATCACTTTTGCTATATGGCACGGTGCTCCATCTTGCTGGAAAATGCATTGTTCTTCACCAAACTGTTATTGGATTGTTGGAAGAAGTTGCTGTTTGAGGGTATTTTGGTACCATTCTTTATTCATGGCTGTGTTTTTGGGCAAAACTGTGAGTGAGCCCACTCCCTTGGATGAGTAGCAACCCCACACATGAATGGTCTCAGGATGCTTTACTGTTGGCATGACACAGGACTGATGGTAGCGCTCACCTTTTTCCAGATGCCCCAAACAATCGGAAAGGGGCTTCATCTGAGAATATGACTTTGCCCCAGTCCTCAGCAGTCCATTCGCCATACTTTTTGCAGAAGATCAATCTGTCCCTGATGGTTTTTTTGGAGAGAAGCGGGTTCTTTGCTGCTCTTCTTGAGACCAGGCCATCTTCCAAAAGTCTTCGCCTCACTGTGCGTGCAAATGTGCTCACACCTGCCTGCTGCCATTCCTGAGCAAGCTCTGCACTGGTGGCACTCCGATCCCGCAGCTGAATCCTCTTTAGGAGACGATCCTGGCACTTGCTGGACTTTCTTGGACGCCCTGAAGCCTTCTTAACAAGAATTGAACCTCTTTCCTTGAAGTTCTTGATGATCCTATAAATTGTTGATTTAGGTGCAATCTTAGTAGCCACAATATCCTTGCCTGTGAAGCCATTTTTATGCAACGCAATGATGGCTGCACGCGTTTCTTTGCAGGTCACCATGGTTAACAATGGAAGAACAATGATTTCAAGCATCACCCTCCTTTTAACATGTCAAGTCTGCCATTCTAACCCAATCAGCCTGACATAATGATCTCCAGCCTTGTGCTCATCAACATTCTCACCTGAGTTAACAAGACGATTACTAAAATGATCTCAGCAGGTCCTTTAATGACAGCAATGAAATCCAGTGGAAAGTTTTTTTCAGGATTAAGTTCATTTTCATGGGAAAGAAGGACTATGCAATTCATCTGATCACTCTTCATAACATTCTGGAGTATATGCAAATTTCTATTATAAAAACTTAAGCAGCAACTTTTCCAATTTCCAATATTTTTGTAATTCTCAAAACTTTTGGCCACGACTGTATATTGTACAATATAGCCGGCAGCTAGCTCTCTGCAACTCTCACACGGTCGCCCACTGAAACGAACCAGGGCTGTGCCTGGTCAGTACCTGGTTGGGAGACCACATGGGAAAGCCAGGTTGCTGCCGGAAATGGTGGTAGTGAGGCCAGCAGGGGGCACTCAACCTGCGGTCTGTGTGGGTCCTAACGCCCCAGTATATATATCAGGACTCTATACTACTCAATGAGACGTTAAGCCGAGATTCTGACTCTCTGTGGTTATTAAAAATCCCAAATTGGCCAAATTTGCCCACTGGCCTCCTAACCATCACCATATCATAATTGGCTTCATCTCCTCTCCACCAATCAGCTGGTGTGTGGTATGGTCTGGCGCAATATGGCTGCCGTCGCGTCATCCAGGTGGATGCTGCATACTGGTGGTGGATGGGGAGATTGCCCCCAATGTGTAAAACGCTTTGAGTGTCTAGAAAAGCGCTATATAAATGTAAGGAATTATTATTATTATTATTATTATTATTAAAGTGGGACACATGCAGCACATATAAGAGGGTCAGTTTGATTAATTTCTCATGAAAGAGTCACTTCTCTGATAAAGATTAAGAGCTATCATTATCAGAAATGTTATGAATTTAAAGGCGTTTACAAGGCAGAAATAAACACTGCTAATACAACATGTTTAAGAAGGCAACTAAATGAAAATATTATAATATCATCCTAAATCAATCAACTCATTTTAATAACACTGTCACTGTCATGTCATCACTCACTCACTATCCTTCGGCTTAGTCCCTGATTTATCAGGGGTCGCCAAAGTGGAATGAACCGCTGTTTACTCTGGCATATATTTTATGCAGCAGATGCCCTTCCAGCCGCAAGCCAGCACTGAAACACACCCATACACTCCTTCATTCCCACACACTCATACACTACGGCCAATTTAGGAACCAGGACTTAAACCAGTGACTTTCTTGCTGTATGGCGACAGTGCTAACCAGTGTTAATTTTTGTTTAAACCTTTTACTATTAATAATAATTGACAATTCAAAAATATTTTAACAATATTCATTTATAAGGTTAAATAATTATAATTGATATACTAAAAATAAATGATTAGAAACAAAAGATAATTTTGACTCAAAAATGCTGTAAAATTTAATTTGAAACAAAAAAGACACATGGGAACTGGGAGTGGCTTTATTGCATTATACTGTGTATATATATGTCACATTTCGCACAGCTGATTGGTCTAGTTTGGCTTTGCAAATCTCACAAATAAAATAATAATAAAACTTGCTTTGTAACAGGTTAGCTGTGTAGCGTTATATAAGTTACCACGGTGATGAATCCCGATCACAACGATCCCACCTTCTTGAGCGAAAACGAAACATTTTTATACATTATGGGATGTTAAATTAAAAAAAATAAAAAATGTAATAAAAAAATATAAATAGCAATTTTTATAACTGGATAACAAAAACCCACAATGTTTAATGAAATATGGTTTTAAGGCTATCAGGGCTTTCTGTTGTCCCCTTTAGTTTTCATGTGTAAATCATTCAAATCTTCTACTTGACTAGCGACCTTCTTGCTGTGAGGCGACAGTGCTAACCACTGAGCCACCGTGTCGCCCTCATTCAAATCTTATTTCACAATATTTTATCAAGCAATCAGAAAAAAAAAAACATGCAGGAACTCATCTATATGACCCTCTTCTTATAGAAAATAGTAAATTAGTCAGGACGTGGACAAAAAAGACCAATTCAAAGACAAATGTGAATGGGTAAGTGTCTTCCTCACCAATTCGTGATATGATCAACCAAAATGCAAAATAGCCTGAGATATAATTCTATTTTTACCTAATATAAGTTTATTTTCTTTTCTTTTCTTTTTTTTTTTTTGATGAGATCTTTTACTCTTTTTTTATATATATGAAATGTACCCTCTTTTTGTGGTTTTATGGCCTATTTACCTTAAGAAATTGTGAGAACAAATGATTAATTTATTGTTATTATTATTAATCCAACAACCTTTCAGCCTAAGCTTTAACCTCACAGCATAACACATATTGAACAAAGCATTTTTTCATTATAGTGGAGAATGTTCATTTCATTGTCAGTCTACTAATTAAACACCCCTAACATTCTGAATGTATTTCTTTTGATGCAGTCATGCTAATCATAAGACAAATATTATAGCAGTGCAATAATGTTGATCTTATGTCCTACCCTACAGTGTATAATTGTAATGCCAACGCCATATGGCAGTACAGTATTATGCTAATAGTTCAGCTGTGTTAGAACAGAAAGTCACCTTTCTCTGGCTTCCCTGCTGACATTTTTTATTAGCATACACAGGGCTGGTTATTACAACTACAGAACTATGGATACCTGCATAAACCCCATGCTTTAATACAGCTCTACAAAATGAACAGAGCCCATCTGGTCTCACTGTGCAAATGTATTAAAACAGCTTTGATAAGTACAATAGTAGAGCCCTAGGCTAAAGAAATAGCCTAATAGTTTTAATTTCTTTTACGGAAGAATCCCTGCATAGATTTGTTTAAAATTTGTAATTTTGGTCATCTTATTCATTTACATTCACAGCTATCACTGCATTAAAAGGTATTACATAAGTATTGTTTCATGTCAGTGAATCAACCTAAATACAATTTTGTAATATCTTGTTACTTAAATCATGTAGGAATATCTATTTAATGTAACAGTTGCAGGGTGTCACTTTTTGCTGAGTAAATTATGGTAATGCCACAACTAATATTTTTTTTCTTCTAATATTCATTAGTTCATTTTCCTTCGGCTTAGTCTCTGATTTATCAGAAGTCGCCACAGTGGAATGAACCGCCAACTATTCCAACATATGTTTTACACAGCGCAAGCCCTTCCAGCTGCAGCCCAGGGAAACACCCATACACTCTCACATTCACACACACACTCATACACTACGGCCAATTTAGTTCATCCAATTGACCTATAATGCATGTCTTTGGACTGTGGAGGAAGCCGGAGCACCCGGAGGAAACCTACGCGAACACAGGGAGAACATGCAAACTCCACACAGAAATGCCAACTGGCCCAGCCAGAACCCGAACCAGCGACCTTCTTGCTGTGAGGCCACAGTGCTAACCACTGAGCCACCGTGCCACCTTTTTTCATAATATTTTATGTTAAATATTATTTAAATGTTCGTTATTTAAGATAAAGTCTATCTGTCCATTATTTATGGAACATGCATAGCAGCATGTCATGATTTCACATACTGTATCATGTGCTAATGTCATGATTTGAGCATGATTTGAGCTTTGAGTTGCATCACGAGATGGGTAGACTGTAAAAGGATGGACATGGTCAACAAAAATTCTGAAAAGATAGGTAGGCTGTGGACTTTAAAAAACCTAATATGCGAATTATCAGGGATATACAGTGGTATGGAAAGAATTCAGACCCCCTTAAATTTTTCACTCGTTATATTGCAGCCATTTACACGCAGTACACACCGCACCCCATGTTGACAGAAAAACACAGAATTGTTGACATTTTTGCAGATTTATTAAAAAAGAAAAATTGAAATATCACATGGTCCTAAGTATTCAGACCCTTTGCTGTGACACTCATATATTTAACTCAGCTGTTATCCATTTCTTCTGATCATCCTTGAGAGGGTACACCTTCATTTGAGTCTAGCTGTGTTTGAGAAGAGCCTTGGTGAGAAAGGTAAAGACGAACCCAAAGATCACTGTGGCTGAGCTCCAGAGATGCAGTCAGAAGATGGGAGAAAGTTGTAGAAAGTCAACCATCACTGCAGCCCTCCACCAGTCGGGGCTTTATGGCAGAGTGGCCCATCGGAAGCCTCTCCTCAGTGCAAGACACATGAAAGTCCGCATGGAGTTTGCTAAAATGGTGAGAAATAAGATTCTCTGGTCTGATGAGACCAAGATAGAACTTTTTGGCCTTAATTCTAAGCGGTATGTGTGGAGAAAACCAGACACTGCTCATCACTTGTCCAATACAGTCCCAACAGTGAAGCATGGTGGTGGTGGCAGCATCATGCTGTGGGGGTGTTTTTCATTTGCTGGGACAGGACGACTGCAATCAAGGGAAAGATGAATGCGGCCAAGTACAGGGATATCCTGGACGAAAACCTTCTCCAGAATGCTCAGGACCTCAGACTGGGCCAAATGTTTACCTTCCAACAAGACAATGACCCTAACCACACAGATAAAATAATGAAGGAGTGGCTTCACAACAACTCCGTGACTGTTCTTAAATGGCCCAGCCATTAAACCCAATTGAGCATCTCTGGAGAGACCTAAAAATGGCTGTCCACCAACATTTACCATCCAACCTGACAGAACTGGAGAGGATCTGCAAGGAGGAATGGCAGAGAATCCCCAAATCCAGGTGTCAGAAACTTGTTGCATCTTTCCCAAAAAGACTCATGGCTGTATTAGATCAAAAGGTTGCTTCTACTAAATACTGAGCAAAAAGTCTGAATACTTAGGACCATGTTATATTTTAGTTTTTCATTTTTTAATAAATCTGCAAAAATGTCTACAATTCTGTGTTTTTCTGTCAATATGGGGTGCTGTGTGTACATTAATGAGGAAAACAAATTACTTAAATGATTTTAATTTGCTAATAAATTTTAATGCTTGCTGCAATATAACAAAGAGTAAAAAATTTAAGGGAGTCTGAATACCCACTGTATATATCCCACATACAGTCAAGCCTGAAATGATTCGTACCCCTGGCAAATTCTGACATAAAGGTTTTGTTCAAATGTAAATAAAAGCTGAGAAATATATGTTTTACTCAATGGTGCCTCTTATACATCATCTTATTATCTTTTGGGAGAAGCCTGTGTCATTTCTGGTCAAAAATAAAGAAGAAAAAAATTTCAGGTTGAACAAAACTGGAAAATAATTTTTTTTTAATAAATAAATAAATAAATAAATAAATAAATAAATATATATATATATATATATATATATATATATACACAAATTAATAAAATAAAATACAAATATAAATTAATTAAATAATAAAATAATCAGTAAAATATACAGTAGATCACGTTGCTTTTATGAGGCAAACAGAAAAATAGCTTAAATAAGTCAATTGAAATGGAAATTGTAAATAAAAAACAGATTACAATACACAGGGTTGATATGAGTGATCATATTCCTAAGTGGTCTAATATAGGATTCCAGGTTTTCTTGAATAAATTGAAGAGGAGGAATCAATAGCAACCTCCAGATAAACTAATGAGTTTTGTGAAGTTTATTTCTGTCCTTTCACTCCAGCAAATCCACAGTAAGGGCTAAGTGATATGAAATAATGCATAAATGTACATTAAGCACTAATTGTGCAGTGTTCATGTGTCTATTGCCTCATTACAAACATACACGTGTCTGTTGCCTCATTACGAAAGAACAAGGCAAAATTCACAATATACATGTTAAACTAACGAAAGATACAGTTAAACAGACCTTATGCCATCTTCAGGTTGGTGCTGAATAAATCAGGGCCAGACAGAATCTGTTGACTCTTTTTGTTATTTCTGGACAGAGCTTTGGGAAATTTATGTGGAATGATTTAGGGATAAAAAACACACTTAGCTTTAACTTTTTAACTCGTATTTAAGGTTTGCAATGCAAATACAATTAGAACCACTTGTTTGGTAAACCAAAAAAAAGTAAGTCTCTTAGACAGAAAATATTACTTTACAAACTTTGTTGTACATAAATCAACAACATTTTTGCATACCATTCAATAATAATACTGAATTAATATAAAAATGTAATACATTTATATATTTACACATATTTGCATAATTAAAGAAATAGACTGAATGATAGTCTCAAACATTGTGGCACAGATTCAATGCGGGCCTACTTATAATCCATCTTTACCAAATTTTCCATTATTTACCTGATGATGTCACGTTACTGGGAGGTATCGCAGACAGGACAAGGGGTAGGATCCATGTGCATTTAATGGTAAGATCTGGTGCAAAAACAGGACATCCAGGAACACAAAGTAACAAAATAACAATAAACAAAACAACAAACTATGATCAGGAACTGTGACATAAACTAAGCAAAAACAACAAGACCAAACAATACCGTTCAAAAATACAACGACTGAGAATAACAAACGACTGAGCATTGACCAAACGGGAGCAAGGTGTATAAATAGTCCAAACAATGAGTAGTGATCGGATGCAGCTGTGTGTGTGATGAGTGGAAGTGGAAACCGGGTGTGTGTGGCGGAATGATGGGAATTGTAGTTTGTGATGATTTGTAGTTCATGATGAATTGTTGTTCACCAGCGATCTCTGAAGTCCTTGATCGCTGGTGAACATGACAGATGAGCTGTAAACAGATGCCTGCATCCTACTGTTCTTTAAAGCCTGTCCAGTTTTCAAAATAAGAGTCCCACATTCATTCATTAATTTTCTTTTTGGCTTAGTCCCTTTATTAATCTGGGGTCTAATAATTAATGTGGGGGAAACTGGAGCATCCAGAGGAAACCCACGCGAACACCGGGAGAACATGCAAACTCCACACAGAAATGCCAACTGACCCAGCCGAGGCTCAAACCAGCGACCTTCTTGCTGTGAGGCGATTGTGCTACCCACTGCGCCATCACGTCGCCAAGAGTCCCACATGCAAAGGAAATATAATATGCTTTGTTAGACTTGTAAAATAAGGGAGAGGGTTATAATTAAGTCTATAATTATAATCAATAACAATTAAGAATAATAATTGTTGTAATCTCACTAGGAAATGTTGGAGCCAATCAAATGCTAATCTGGTGTGCATATTAGTGATACCTTGTGGATCGTCACAGATTATGGTGTTTTGTGGCCTGTTTTTCACCAGGATTTTACACTCAAAGGAGTTACATGAGCATCAGGAAACAATGCTGTCTGTGGCTCACTGTATGTCCTTGCAGTATGTACTGAACTGTTATTATTTAGCTATACTTTTTATGTCACCTTTAATACAAGGCAGGGTGGATTCTTGTTTTCATATTGTTTGAGTCAAATTCTGACCCTACCTTAAAGATCTGTGTCAATTGTAGCCTCAGTTTTCTGTTCTTAGCTGGCAGGGATAACACTGGAACAGCACTGGTGTGCTCTTCTTCTGCTGCTGTTGCACCTCTGCTTCAAGGTTCAATGTATTCTGTGTTCAGATATGCTGTTCAGCAGACCACGTTGCGACAAGTAGTTATTTAAGTTACTCTTTCTTACTCAAAAAAAAGTCTGGCTACCCTCTTCTGACTCCTGGCATCAACAAAGCATTTTTGCCCACAAACCTGAATATTCACTCTAAACACTGTGCATGTAAATGACAGTAGATCAGCAGTTTCTTATACTGATGCTCAGTTCTTTCTTAAACAATATTTCATCTCTGCCTAAGTGCATTGAGCTACTGCCATGTGATTGACTGATTGGATATTTGAAATAGAGTTGACCATGTGTAAGTGAAAAAGTCATTGGTGAGTATACGCTTGTGTTCAAAAGCCAGTGTTCAGAAAGATTTTAATACTTATACAGCAATGATACAGTATAATGATGCATAGTGACAGTAAAGAATTTTCCATTGTTACAAAAAAGTTTTGTTTTCAACAGTATGCCTTTTTTTAGAGCTCTCTGTTAATCAGAGACTCCTGAAAAAGTAAAATATCAAATGTTACTTGAGGAGCATGTTGGAATAAGATCCAACATAGAAAGGTTTAAGCTGCTATAATTACAAGCTGTTCTGCAGATTTTGGTGATCATAAGATGCTTACTTACTGGCCACAACATTTTAAAAGATCCTTTAGAAATAGCTTATACCATCTTATACCATCTTAAGTGAAGAATGGGCAAAGCTAGATACTGCCACATATTATTGTAAGTCATAATACAGCAAAGTTTAAACCACTGCTTTAGTAATGACAATATGACTGTAATTTTCCACCAAATTAAGATAAGGATCAAAAATTAAAACGATAAGTGGTTTATAAAGATTAGACTTGGGCATTAAAGATTACGATCATATTGTTGAAGTGGCAGAGATGAGAGGAAGAGTAAGATGAGATTGTCCGATGGAGACACACTGTTAGTTCTGGATAGTAGCATGAGGCCTCATACATTAGTGAACTCTTTGAAGTGAGTGACAATGACAAGATCAAGGCTTTCGACCTGATCAAAAACAATGTTTCTTGATGTTCTGTATCTCAGCCTCCTCCTGTGCTTTAAGTGCTTGTCTTTGCTCTCAGTGTCCTTTTGGTTGTCTTCATTCTAGGCCTATATGACTGTTATTGTACTTAGAAGGGATACACAGGAGAAAGCTAGCTGGAATATAAACCATATTCATAAAATTGGTTGATATTATTTAAGACGTGCAGCTGCTTTTGAGTCATATTTTTAGCCTTATGCATTCAACTTAATACAGCTGTGACTAAAACTTGAAAACAGATGTAGAGCCATTAGATGGTGCATATCTGCTGTAGCTGAACCAGATTTACTTCCTCTTAGACTACAAAACTGAACCAGAACCAGCGTGTAATGGCTTGTTTAAACTAAGATGATTTAACTGAAGACATTGCTGATGTTCAAACTGACTGAAGTTTAATGAGAAAAAAGCTACACACCTTCAATCATTATGGCATTACCATTCCTACTTCAAAATTTAAAAAATAAATAAATAAATAAAATAAAATAAAACATCAAGCACTGGATATCAAGATGTGGATATTTCTGAAAAGGTCTAGCTAGAGTATGGAGGACTTTTTGTTAAGTTGTTTGGATTCATCTATATATTCACACATTAATTTGTAAACCCTGCTATGTGTCAGAATCAAAATAGGAAGATCAGAAAAATATTATGAGATAGACAATAAATTGATAGCCTTATTGGAACCGGTAGATAAATGCTTATTTTAAAACTTTGTGTTATTTTTTGTCCAAAATCTTAAATCTGGTTTTTGAGGAAAGATGAGCTGTAAGCAGTGCAGGAGCTTTCACTGTGGAGAAAAGGACTTTGAAATGACAAATTTAAATGCCTGGTTTTAGACCACACACAATAATTATTAGTATGGTGCAGCCAACTCTTTTTGCTGCCAATACAGCACCATTTTTCTTGGGAATTACAGATACAAGTCCTGCACAGTGGCCAGAGGGTTTTTGAGCCATTTTTCTTTCAGAATAGTGGCCAGGTCACTACATGATGCTGGTGGAGGAAAACCTTTCCTGACTCGCTCCTCCAATTCACTCCAAAGTAGCTCAATAATATTTAGATCTGGTGACTGTGCAGGCCATGGGAGATGTTCAACTTCACTTTCATGTTCATCATACCACCCTGTCACCAATCTTGCTGTGTGTATTTGTGAATAATTATCCTGATACATGGCACTGCCTTCAGGATACAATGTCTGAACCATTGGGTGCACATGGTCTCCAAAATGGTTTGATGGTCCTTGGCAAAGACGCACACATCTAACACCAGCATTGGGCCTAGGGAATGCCATATTATATTGCAGCCCAAACCATCACTGATCCACCCCCATGCTTCACTTTAGGCATGTAACAGTCCGGGTGGTACTCTGTTTCTTTGGGACTTCTCCACACCGTAAAACTCCCAGATGTGGGAAAGACAATGAATATATGTTTCACATTGTCCACAGCCCAAGTTTTTCGCTGCTGTCACCATTGAGCATGAGTGATCAAAGGTCAGGCTATAGCAGCCCGGCCATGTATATTGACCCTGTGTAGCTTCCGTTGAACAGTTTCGGTGGAAACAGGAGTTGAGGTGCAAGTTAAATTCTGCAGTGAGTTGGGCAGCTGTGATTTTATGTTTTTTGGATACAATCTGGGTTATCACCTGGACATCACTTTCAAACAGCTTCCCCTTGCATCCACAGTTACTCTAGTTGAATGTGGTTTGTTCTACTTGGTGGTATGCTGACATTACCCTGGATACCATGGCTCTTACACATCACAAAGATTTGCTGTCTTGGTCACAGATGCAGCAACGAGACTTGCACCAACTGCTCTTGCTGGTGGAATGTGCAAGTAGTGAAGATTGGCCACCAGGTTGCTCAAATTTAGCCATGAAACCTAACACTAAATTGGCCAGTGTTTCAGTTTCATTGTCCAGTTCCTGTGTGTGTGTGTGTGTGTGTGCGCGTGTGTGTGTGTGTGTGTGCGTGCGTGCGTGCGTGCGTGCGTGCGTGCGTGTGTGTGTGTGTGTGTGTGTGCGTGTGTGTGCGTGTGTGTGTGCGTGTGTGTGTGTGCATGTGTGTGAGAGGGTGTTATCATCTTTCAAAAAAGGTAGTTGGTATCGATCCATATTGGTGAACCTTAGAATAAATCTTAATTTGAATCTTAATTTGGGGATTTAATGAAAGTGCCACCTTTCAGCTAAACAAAAATAATCCTTTCCTGATTGCTGTTGTCAGATTTT
>CAIGQV010019186.1:20624272-20652051 GCA_903798115.1 Danio jaintianensis
GTGTGTGTGTGTGCGTGCGTGTGTGTGCGTGTGTGTGTTAATAGTGAATTCATATTAGGTAAAGTATTATAAATTATTATTAGAATTAGAATTCATATGCAGTCAGGGGTAATGAAGACACTTAATAAAGTGTGTATATATTTTAAATATATTTCTAAAAAATATAACATATAGTATATAATATATTTATACTGTGTATATATAATAAAGTGTGTATTATTTTTTTTTTATTATCATATATATATACAGTCAAGCCCAAAATTATTCATACTCCGGGCAAATTCTGACTTAAAGTTACTTTACTTCAATCAGCAAGTTTCTGTTTTTTTTGACTGAAAATGACAAAGGCTTCTCTCAAAATATAATAAGACAATGTACAAGAGGCATCATTCATTCATATATTTTCCTTTGGCTTAGTCCCTTATTTATCAGGGGTCGCCACAGCAGAATAAACCACCAAGTATTCCAGCATATGTTTTACAAAGCAGATGCCCTTCCAGCCGTAACCCAGTACTGGGAAACACCTATACACTCTCGCATTCACACATGCACTCATACACTATGGCAAATTCACCTATAGCGCATGTCTTTGGACTCATGTGAACACAGAGAGAACATGCCAACTCCACACAGAAATGCCAACTGGCCCAGCCAGGACTCGAACCAGCGACCTTCTTGTTGTGAAGCGACAGTGCTACCCACTGAGCCACCATGCTGCCCACATAAGGCATCATTGTGAAAAAAAATATTTCTCAGCATTTATTTACATTTCAAATTATTCCTACCTTTGCAAACAGTCACAGTCTATGGGAAAATCCAAAGTTTTATACCATTCCAAATAGTCCAAGCTGTTCTAAAGCATCCTAATTATCCTGATTCATTGGGAAAAACATTAACATTTTGCAGTGGCCCCACCAGAGTCCTTACTTAAATCCAATTGAGAATGGAGGGAGCTAAAGATCAGCATAATGGCACCAATCTGAAAGAGCTCATCGCTAAAGATAAAAGGGCAAAAATACCAGTGGAGACATGCAAAAAGTTGATCAGCAATTATAGGAAGCATTTTAATTTAATGTAATAACCAATAAATCTTTTCTTTTGATTATCGAGAAGGGTATGAATAATTTTTACTTCAAAGGGAAATAAAAGCTGAGAAATATATATTTTTCCACAATGATGCCTCTTGTACATTGTCTTATTATCTTTGGGGAGAAGCCTGTGTCATTTCCGGTCAAAAAAAAAAGAAAAAGAATTCTTCAAAATATTAGAAATTACTAATGTTTTCCAAAACATGCAATATCCATGTACAATCAGCAAGTTTCATGCATGACAGAAATCTGCAAGATAAGCTACTGTTGTGATTCCATCCAAAATAAGAATTTAACAGGAAAAAGAAGTTTTTGACTGGTAAAATCATATCTGCATTATAAGACGATCTCATCTTCAGTTCCATGTATTTGTTGTCTGCCCACATCACAGAAACAAGCAAAACGGGTTCTCGCATCTAACCGTACACCACTTGATCTTTCACATCACGTTTACTAACAAATAAATTTACACTCGATTTAATCTCTTAATCTTGTGTTCCTCGCAATGTATGTACAATCGCAGTCTTAAATCAGAAAGCTCCTAGACAGCCATCATAAAATGGCAGAATCATTAAAGAAGGTGACAGGGCAACATGCACCATTAATGAATGTTGTTTAATTAGAGAGCAGCTCATCTCGTATTCTCCTGTCGCCCGCATTGTGCTCCAGCTAGTCATGTTACTGCAAATTCAGCACTTTTCTTCAGCCACAAACACACTTGCACACACACATTCAGACACAGAGAATTACCCTTTGTAATTACAAGTACATATTATGATATTAGTGTGAATGATTTATTATCAGCGTAAACAGAATTGCTGTGTTAATATTCGGCGCATCACATTTGATGAGGATAATGAATCTCCTGCATAATTCATCAAATCAGCTGCTCCTCCATTAGTGAGAGATGTCTTTATACTCTAGCCAACTGACTTCGACTCAGTATTTTTATTTTTTTAATACCCAGTGGTCAGAGGAAAGATTAAGAAGAAGGTTGGTCCTAGATCACGCAAAGAGGAAAGGCTCTCAGCTATCGGACAGAAAGCGGTTTTTTTTTTTTTTTTTCTGCTGACTGAGCCGACTGAATTAAGCCCTTATACTGCAAACTGGAAAATTAACATGTTCCACTGGGCTCCAGCCTAGTTTCACATTAGATGTGCATTATATCAGACACAGTATTTAGTGAATGGCTGAAAAAGGGCATGTGGAACAGCTTTTCATGGTTTGCTATAATTACTGTTTGCTGTGATGTGGGATTTAATGTAATATTTTTTTTCAATTATCCAGTGGCATTCAAGTCATTTTTCAAAGTTGTATGGGCATGTTAAATGCAGTTGATTTGTATGAAACCAATGTTCAGTGGTTTGGGGGTTATTTATTTATTCATTTTTTCATGAAAATAATGTTCAACAATGATTCAATAAATTGATATTAAACGCATTTATTATATTATAAAATGTCTGTTTATAATTATCTGGCACTCTTATATAAACTCTGGCACTTTTGATTTCTACAAAAATATAACAATGATACATGCAAATTTAAAAATGTAAAAAAAAAAAAGAAAATGTAAATTTAAAAAATTATGTTAATTATCTCACCCTCAAGCTATACATTGGAGATTCATATAATGTAACTCAAAAGCTACATTATGAAATACTTGTGGGAATTAAATGTGTTTTGCCTGTATACTTTTTTGACTCTCAAAGCCATTGCTGTTTTTATTAATCACTTTATTTTAGGTTATTAATCACAAGATTTTAATAATCACCAACGGTTTCATCTAAAAATCTATTTTAATGCTATACTGAAGCAAAAAATGTAAATAAAAAAAATCAATCTTGGGTAGCCTGAAAGTGAGTAAGTAATTGTTAATAATAAGCAACGTTTCTTGAGCTGCTATTCACCATTTTAAGAAAGATTTCTGAAATATCATGTGAAATTGCAAACTGAAAAAAATAATGGCTGCTGAAAACTCAGAGGAACAGAGGAACAGCCTGCATTTTAAGTGTGTTTTAAAATTGAAAACTGTTATTTTAAATTGTCGTATTATTTTAAAGTAACAGTCATTTTTACAGCATTTTTGATTGAATAATACAGATTTGATGAGCATAAAGGTTGTTTTTAATTGACAGAATCCAAACTTTTGTACTGTACACTCCTATCAGAAACTTTATTTATTCATCTCTTATGTGCTTTTCTCAGCACTCATCCAGAAGCGGCTGAAGAAGGAGAAGAAGACCAAGAGAAAACTGCAGGAGGCTCTGGAGGTGGAGTCTAAGAGAAGAGACCATGCTGAGCAGACGCTTCAGAGGACGACCTCCTGTGAGAGATCACCCACTCACAACGGTTAGAACACACATGCACACACAGAAACACACACAGCAGAATCCTGCAGAAGATCAAAGTGGTAAATATTGGAGAGTCAGTTTTTTTAATTAAATGAAATCAGCATCCCTGTACCCAACCCAGTTTTATTGGAAATAAGTGTCTTAGGCTTCATTTTTGCAAAACGTAAAATATATTACCAGTTTTGTTGCACGCTTCAGATGACAAATCCACCAGAGGGTGCTGTCTACTTTTTCCTGAATCTGAAATACGTTACTTAGGGTGGTTTTGTTATATTTTTCAGAGACCATGAGAAAGTGAGGCTTCTCGTAGAGATCACCTAGTAAACCACTGACCCAAACCCTTCCCTAAACTCAACTAATAGTGTTTTCAAACGTAAACAAAAAGTAAAGGTATATTAAGTGCATTTGCATATAGTTTTACCTTGATTTAAATTGCTTTAACCTCTTTTGTAAAACGTTGTCCAAATAGAGATAGATAGGTGAGGCAAACATATTTGATTCATAGTCATAGACACCATTAGGCTGTTTTATGGTATTGATTTGGTTCTGTGCAAAGAACTGCATGAAAATAATTCTTTATTTGTGGATAATATGTCCCTGTAAAAATGATTAGTGTAAAAAGGAACAAAAGTTGTTGGCATCATATTCATGTTCATTTTATCTAGATAAACAAGTATTTTTTTATGATTTCACAAAAAAATGTAGGCTGAAGTACATATTTCCAATGAGTCTCTGTTGTCTATACCTGTTATGGCACAAAATGAGTAAAAAAGAAACTGGTTGTAACACCTCATTTAACCACACACTCACTTTCCTTCAGCTTAGTCTCTGCTTTATCAGGGGTCACCACAGCAGAATGAACCTCTGCCACATGTTTTGCTGGCAGATGCCCTTCCAGTCACAACCCCAAATTATTATTATTTATTTATTTTATTTAAGTGCTTACAATGACATGGACTGGTATAAAAAAATTTTTTTAATAAAATATGAACAAAGTAAATAAATGTACAACACTATATACAACACTTAAATTAGTGTCTCTATCTTTTCCAGTGCGTCAAACCAAACAGCAACATTCTTAGTACCTAACATTAAACTGCCCCTATTATGCATTATAAAAGGTCATAGTTTGGTTTTGGGGTTCCTAAACAACAGGTTGATATGCATGCAAGGTAAAATAAAAACATTCATTCATTCATTCATTTTCTTTTCGGCTTGGTCCCTTTATTAATCTGGGGTCGCCACAGCGGAATGAACCGCCAACTTATCCAGCATATGTTTTACGCAGCGGATGCCCTTCCAGCTGCAACCCATCACTGGGAAACATCCAAACACACTCATTTACACAGATACACTACAGACAATTTAGCTTACCCAGTTCACCTATACCACATGTTTTTGGACTTGTGGGGGAAACCGGAGCACCCAGAGGAAAGCATGATAAAAATGATAAAACATTGATAGTTACACCAGCATATTGATCTATTCTATTGTTAATCATAAGTCCAAGTCATAATTTGAACTATTCTGAACCTTGAATGCAGCATGCACACAAGCTAGTCAGTCAGAGGTGCATTCTGTTCTTTGCAGCTCAAACCATTAAAATGAAAACAAATGAGTTCATAGTGCAGTGCTTTCCTCATCTGGTATAAAAGCACAGCTTATGGTGGCCTAACAATGACAGACGCAATGGGAGTGCAAACTCAGAAGTATGTTGAAGTTAGTAAAGGAAGTGGCACACTTCTTGTTTTCCATGCAGTTTTAGACCCAATATGTGAATGACCCCATAGCCAGTCAACCAGAGAGTTTTTCTGGATCTGTGCATGCAACAAGTGGGCAGTGCAATGTTGTTCAGATGTCATGACGAAATAATTAAAGATTCGAATGATTGGCAATACATATAAATAACTATTTTTTTAAAGAGACAATAGCTTTATACATTTAAATTGTCAGATTTAAACCTCAGCTAGATGTTTTCATTCACTTAGTGCTGAGTTACAGTACACACTGCATGGAAGGTCATTTAAAAAAAAAAAAAAATCATAAGAGGGGCTCATACTGGATAATTTTTACCTTTTAGGCATAAGTTGCAGATATCAGAAGAAAAAAACATTTGATTTTGGCAGATAAATGTGTAAATGTATTAAACAACAAAACAGCCCTAACACATACATTTAGGTCTCGTCATCTGCTCCATCTCTAGCTATACTTCAATTCATCTTAAGAAGAATTGCTATTTTGACATCTAAATGCGTTGTACAGTCGTGGCCAGAAGTTTTGAGAATTACATGAATATTGGAAATTGGAAAAGTTGCTGCTTAAGTTTTTATAATAGCAATTTGCATATACTCCAGAATGTTATGAAGAGTGATCAGATGAATTGCATAGTCCTTCTTTGCCATGAAAATTAACTTAATCCTGAAAAAAACTTTCCACTGCATTTCATTGCTGTCATTAAAGGACCTGCTGAGATCATTTCAGTCGTCTTGTTAACTGAGTGAGAATGTTGACGAGCACAGATCATTATGTCAGGCTGATTGGGTTAGAATGGCAGACTTGACATGTTAAAAGGAGGGTGATGCTTGAAATCATTGTTCTTCCATTGTTAACCATGGTGATCTGCAAAGAAACGCGTGCAGCCATCATTGCGTTGCATAAAAATGGCTTCACAGGCAAGGATATTGTGGCTACTAAGATTGCACCTAAAGCAACAATAGGTGCAACAATAGGACATATAGGATCATCAAGAACTTCAAGGAAAGAGGTTCAGTTCTTGTTAAGAAGGCTTCAGGGCGTCCAAGAAAGTCCAGCAAGTGCCAGGATCGTCTCCTAAAGAGGATTAAAGATTCGAATGAATCTTTCGAATCTTTCGAATCGAAAGCGGGATAGGAGTGCCACCAGTGCAGAGCTTGCTCAGGAATGGCAGCAGGCAGGTGTGAGCGCATTTGCATGCACAATGAGGCGAAGACTTTTGGAAGATGGCCTGGTTTCAAGAAGGGCAGCAAAAAAAGCCACTTCTCTCCAAAAAAAACCATCAGGGACAGATTGATCTTCTGCAAAAATTATGGCAAATGGACTGCTGAGGACTGGGACAAAGTCATATTCTCCGATGAAGCCCCTTTCCGATTGTTTGGGGCATCTGGAAAAAGGCTTGTCCGTAGAAGAAAAGGTGAGCACTACCATCAGTCCTGTGTCATGCCAACAGTAATGGTACCAAAACACCCTCCAACAGCAACTTCTTCCAACAATCCAACAACAGTTTGGTGAAGAACAATGCATTTTCCAGCACGATGGAGCACCGTGCCATAAGGCAAAAGTGATATCTAAGTGGCTTGGGGACCAAAACGCTGAAATTTTGGGTTCATGGCCTGGAAACTCCCCAGATCTTAATCCCGTTGAGAACTTGTGGTCAATCCTCAAGAGGCGGTTGGACAAAAAAAAAACCCACTAATTCTGACAAACTCCAAGAAGTGATTATGAAAGAATGGGTTGCTATCAGTCAGCATTTGGCCCAGAAGTTGATTGAGAGCATGCCCAGTCGAATTGCAGAGGTCCTGAAAAAGAAGGGCCAACACTGCAAATACTGACTCTTTACATAAATGTCATGTAATTGTCGATAAAAGCCTTTGAAACGTATGAAGTGCTTGTAATTATATTTCAGTACATCACAGAAACAACTAAAACACAGATCTAAAAGCAGTTTAGCAGCAAACTTTGTGAAAACTAATATTTGTGTCATTCTCAAAACTTTTGGCCACGACTGTATTGGTGTTTAAAGTGTAATTACCAGATAGTTGGGACAAATAATTCCTAACCTCATTTATAACACTTTTCATTTCAACAGACCCTCAACAGGAATTGGAGACAAACCATAATAGCAGCAAAACAGACACTGAGAGAACAATACAAGGTACATTTCATTGCACTGTTTGATTATGTGTCAAGATTTCATTGTTAATTCACCTGTAGCCTTCACAAACAAATAACTATCACAGAATCTATAAATGTTTATCTCCAATGCACATTAGCTTAAATTAATGGCACCGCTAGAAAATCATACAAGTTTTTCATATGTACATTGTTTGCACACCAGTGTGAGAATGAACATGAAACTATCCTTATTGTCTTTATTTACATGATTTGAAATATCAGGAAACACAAAAGGCCAAATTTTCATTTCAAAATCAGTGTATTGTTTTGATTTAAATGATTGTTGCACTTCATCAATACATAGTGGATGTAATAAAATATTTAAAAGGATAGTTTGCCAAAAATGGAAAATTACCTCATCATTTACTCCCACTTATGTGGTTTTAAACACGGTGGCACAGTGGGTAGCGCTGTTGCCTCACAGAAAGAAGGTCGCTGGTTCGAGCCCCAGCTGGGGTCAGTTGGCATTTCTGTGTGGAGTTTGCATGTTCTCCCTGTGTTCACGTGGGTTTCCTCCAGGTGCTCCGGTTTCCCCCACAGTCCAAAGACATGTGCTGTAGGTGAATTGGGTGGGAGTGTATGGGTGTTTCCCAGTGATGGGTTGCAGCTGGAAGGGCATACGCTGCGTAAAACATATGCTGGATAAGTTGGCGGTTCATTCCGCTGTGGCGACCCCAGATTAATAAAGGGATTAAGTCGAAAAGAAAATGAATAATATAATATAATATAATATAATATAATATAATATAATAAAATAATATAATATAATATAATATAATATAATATAATATAATATAATATAATATAATATAATTCAACCCAAGCCTTTGTCAGAGTATTAAACACTGAGACTGAAATGAAATGCCAGTGAAGCAAACGGTGAAAAAAGGGAAGAAAGAATAAAGACAAAAAGGGGGAGCAGTAATTAATGGGTCCCTTAATTGTCCTCATGAAATATTTGCATGGGCATAATTTACATAATCTACATGTTGTAATTAATCTTTCAAAGGGTTTGCTTTCTCTTTTCGTCTTGCTTGAGAGGAAAGGGAGGGTTGGGCTCTCTTTTTTTTGTTTTCTTTGACATTTATTCAAATACTGCATCTTCTCCCTTTTCCAGTCCTTTCATCTCCCTCTCAATCCGCATGTTGGAACATTATAGATTTGTCCGTTCATTATATGCTTCTTGTGACTTCATTCATACCATTTTTTTTGTGTGTGTGTGTGTGTGTGTCCACAGATGGAAGGCTCTTTCTAAAGTCCACAATGATGTACTGAACATTGAAGACGAGGAGTAAACGCATTCATACTGTATAGAAGAGCCTGTAGTCAATCGTCTGGTAAATAACGTCTGCAGTTCTGCTGGAGGACTGATGAAGACAATGAGGCAGTTTATAGGTTGATGTCAGTGTTTTGCGGCACAAGGACTTGACGAGATTATTATGGCCAGCATTCAGTAAGATAAAGCGTGAGCCGTGGTGAATGAAGAAAATGCTATCACAATGCACACCTGGTTGAAAAACCATGTTTCCAGGGGACTTTTTGCAACACAGAGAAATTAACAACAACAAAAAAAAACATTTTATAAAGCATTTTAGGTCTGCTTGACTACACTGATCAATGAAATATTCAAATTTGCCATTTTGCATTTCGCGTTTTACGTCAATTTCAAAGCATCATTTCCTGAAGGGAGAGAGATTTCAGTTTATTTAGTTATTTATCAAATATAGACACTACATTTAAATATGTATTGTGTATCTGTCTGTTATTTCAAAAAGAAGGCATAGCTGTCCAGATTTTTTTTGTTGTCATTATTGTATATGGGATCATAGCAAAAATTCTCAAAATTCATCAAGTATGTACATAAAAGTGTAGACATGCTACTGTGCATTGTACGCTGTAGATCTAGCAAATCAATACAAACGTTTTTAATAAGATTTCTTGTATCTAAGTTATTATTTTTTCTTTTTTGTTCAGTTGGCATTTTATTATCCTACCCGACATGGAGAGCATGCTGGCATGTCGTTACTTCTGTCCTGTCCATCTGGAAAACAATAAAGAATTTTTTTTCCCACATGCTTTACAGGGGAGATGTTTCAAAAACTGACTGACTGGTACTTGTTTTGTGAGGCTTCAGCAGCAGTGCAGTCAAATGCTGTTTTATTTTGTTTTTTTGTTTGTTTTGTTTTGTTTTACATAAACATTCTCTTGGCTTTGTTTATCACTGATCAAAGTTTCCAGTGCTTTATTATTTATTGTACTTATTGTGTTTTCATTCATTCATTCATTTTCCTTCGGCTTAGTCCCTTTATTCATCAGGGGTTGCCACAGCGGAATGAACCACCAATATATCCAGCATATGTTTCACACAGCGGATGCCCTTCCAGCTGCAACCCAGCACTGGGAAACATCCATACACACTTATTCACACTCATAGACTACGGCCAATTTAGTTTATTCAATTCACCTATAGCGCATGTCTTTGGACTATGGGGGAAACCGGAGCACCCGGAGGAAACCCACACGAACACAGGGAGAACATGCAAACTCCACACAGAAATGCCAACTGATCCAGCCGAGACTCGAACCAGCGACCTTCACAGTGCTAACCACTGAGTCACCGTGTTGCCCTTATTGTGTTTTATTCTGCTTTTTTATTTATTTTATTTGTTGTTATTTGTTAAAAGTTAAAATAATTTTATTGGCAACACTTTACATTAAGGTTAAATTTTTTTTACATTATTTAAGTTTTTAGAACTAATCACAGCTAATCTTCTGAATAAATATTTATTAATCTTAGTTAACACAAATTAGTTAACACAAATTTTAACATAACAACTGAAAACTTTTTCTATTTAATAATGTATAAATACTGAACTCTAAAACTGCTTTTATTCCAGCCAAAATAAATCAAATAAGACTTTCTCCAGAAGAAAAAACATTATCGGAAATACTGTGAAATTTTTCTTGCTCGATTAAATATCACTTTATAAATATTTCGCTCACTGCTTCACAGTTTAAAAAATAATGTATTCAAAAAAATACCTTATCTGCATATTCAAAAATCATTAGCAGATTGCCACAATTAGTATATATATAAGGTAACGTTGGTCTAGTGTAGTTAATTTTATTGTAAACATTTAGCAGATAAAGTATTGTCCACACAGAACTGTACACTAACTCTGAGTGCACAAACTTGATACACTAGCTAGGAGATGAAAAATGCCTCTCCCTTTCAAGGTTGATTGAAACTTTAACCTCATATTCAATATGCCAGAGAGACCTGGAATGTGCCAGAGACTGGGCTTTTTCCACAATAGGGGCCTGAATAATGCAACAATCAGTCAATTATTCATCTCTCTTGGCTTCTTATTATGTTCAGAGAGAAAGAGAGAGAGCATATACCGCTAAACAGTACAGCCTGAGTGATTGGCTAAATGCTGCGTCAACACATTTTGGACATGTGCTCTTGAGAAAAGAGAAAGTGTCTATCTGTATGACACTGTCTTCAAAGTTGAAAAATAAAATAAAATAAAACATGTAGAATAAAAGTGTCTTTAAGTCTTTAAAGTAAAATAAAATAAATAAAAGTAAAAATATTCTAAATAGTAAACCAAAAGATGTATGTGTTGAAAGTAAAATAAAAAGGTAAAACAATAAAAAGCTTAAAAATATATATAATAGACTAAAAAGATGCAATAAAGTAAAATGGTGAAACACTTTACAAGATCCATTGGTTAACATTATTTAATGTCTTGAGTAACATTAACAATGACAAATATATGTTTATGTATTTTTTTCCACATTAGTTCAGCAGTAGTTCATTAGTTTATGTTAGCTCAGTTTCATTTAGTAATGCATTTATTATCAGCTTAAAGTGCAATATTGGTTAATTAGGTAAACTAAGTTAGGATAATTAGGCAAAAAGTGATAAAAGTAGTTTGATCTGTAGCCAATCAATATCTAAAGTATCCACTTTTTTATCCTTCTTGCATTAGACATCAAATATTTTAGTAGGATAGGCTATTTTACTTCAGTGCGTGACGTTAATAAAATATTTTTAACTCCACAAATAAATTATTAAGGTAAATGTATTTTTAATGTCTTTTTAGTAGATTTCACAAGAGGCCCTTATTTACATTTAGATTTACATTTAGTCATTTAGCTGACGCTTTTATCCAAAGCGACTTACAATTGAGGTTCACAAAAGAAGCAATCAGTACAAGAGAAAACAAAGCATACATAAGTGAAATCGGACTAGTCTTGAGTGGGTAAAACACAATATACGAGCTAAGTGCAGTCAAGGTTTTTTTTTATTTATTTATTTTTTATTAGTGGGTCAGGTGTAGACGGAAGAGATGAGTTTTAAGGCGATTTTTAAAGATGGACACAGAGTCTGCCATACGCGTTGTAGGAGGCAGATCGTTCCACCATCGTGGGACCGATTCAGAGAAAGTGCGGGAGAGTGATTTCTTACCCTTTTGGGACGGCACCATGAGACGACGCTCGTTTGCAGAGCGCAGTGATCTGGAGGGTAAATATGTCTGTATTAGTGAGTGAAGGTAGGCGGGTGCTAAACCTGTGGTGGTCTTGTAGGATATGAGCAGAGCTTTGAATTCGATGCGGGCGGCTATAGGGAGCCAATGTAACCTGACAAAGAGGGGTGTTACATGCGCTCTTTTCGGTTCCTTGAAGACCACTCTTGCCGCTGCATTCTGTATCATCTGTAGAGGTTTGATAGTGCAGGCCGGGAGTCCAGCGAGTAAAGCATTGCAGTAATCCAGCCTGGACAGGACCAGAGCTTGTACCAGGATTTGTGCAGCATGCTCTGAGAGAAAAGGTCTGATCTTCCTAATGTTGTAGAGAAGGAATCTGCAGGACCTGGCAGTGTTGGCAATATGATCTGTGAAGGTTAGCTGGTCATCGATTATTACTCCCAAGTTTTTGGCTGTTCTGGAGGGGGCAATGGTCGATGATCCCAGTTGAACAGAGAGGTTGTGACGGATCTTAGGGTTGGCGGAGATGACGAGAAGTTCAGTTTTCGTAAGGTTCAGCTGTAGGTGATGGTTCCTCATCCAAAGCGAGATGTCACTCAGGCATGCCGAGACGCGTTTTATTTAAACTATTAAAATGACTCAACATGATTTTATCATTGTTACCGTAGGCTAGTCAGCATTGTGCTTGTTGATCCATTCTGTGATCACTTTTGTTTTTTTCTGATTAATCTCACATTCCTCAACGAACCTTTATAAGGCAAAATGATTCTAACAAGAGCCTGTTGAGTGACTCGTCACAGTCTGTAATACATCCAGACACAACGAATGGAGTATGGCAAATGTAATCTAATCAGCGAGCGCCTATTAGACATTAACCTAGAAAGTAGAAGAGGAGCAGGACAAGTTCTCCACAAATGTGTATTAGAGCAGGTCGTGGACGCGGAATGAAAGGGCAAGGGAGAAACGTTCAGCTTTTCAAACCTTTCAGTGTCATTACTAATTCATGTCGCTTCTTCTCGCTCCTAATGAGAGAGAGAGTCTGGAAAGAGAGAATGGCGCAGGAATAATGTGCCGTGAAATTGACTCATTCGCGAGAGGAGGAAAGGCAGAGGAGATCAACTTTTGATTTTAAACTGCCCTCCGAGGAAATGATGGCGAATTTAGCGATCCTGACAGAAAAGGGGACTGTTTGTTTAGCTGCTTTATCGTGACTGGAGAAAAAAGGGGGCTAATTTAGCAAAGACGCTGCAGCGCAACCCCATAGCATTTGGATATTTACTGTAAAAATGTTTGCATGACACGATCAAAATATCAAAACAGATATATAAAAAATATTCAGAAAAACGCCTCAGAAAAGTAGCTACAGTAGGGTCAAGAATAAAAAGGGTTTTGTTAGACATCAAATCATTAAACATAAAAAGTGCAATGTGTCTTAATTTAGACCAAGTTTGAATGAATTTTTTTTTTCTTCTGAGGAAAAAACATATGAATAAATATAAAAAAATACATAGGAGACACTAAAACATCTACGTTTTTAAAATATTTTTTGTATGATGATAAAATTGAAATCCATTTTCAATAACTTAAATGTTAATAAATGAACTGACATCCAAAGATTCGGATTTTCAGTTTACAAAAGGTTCTTTAGATTACTACAATATTTTGCGTCATTGCCAAAACAATGTGTAGATGTTACACTGAATGATGATGGATCCTTTTTTTATATATATTTTGACTTTGTTTCCTATTGAACTTACTCTCTTAAAAGTTTAACTTTTTTATTGCCATTGTTCATAAATCACTTTTAATATCCATGTAACTTTTCCATCCCACAAAAGGTTTTGAAGAGATGTTCAAAATGTCCTATTTTGTGTTTAACAGAAAAAAAACCCCATAAAGGTTTGGAACCACTTGAAGGTGAGTAATAGTGAGTACATTTCAATTTTGTGGGTGAACTATCCATTAAGCAAACTGGGCCAAAAAAAGGTCTAAAATGTTTTTTTTTTTGTTTTTTTTTTGAGTACATGCTTTTTAAAAAAACGTATGATATTGTAACTATATAAGTTCACAAACGTTTCATTAGATACAAGAGTTAAATATATTCTTAAAAATCGATATTCTTATTGTACGTCCTGTAAATCAATCAAAAACAGAAAAGGGTCATTCATAGCTTATTAAAGAGTTGGAACCATGAAGAACTTTCACATTTGAAAACTTTTGAAATCTTGCCATTTAATTAAAACTGGGCCTTCAAATGTTGTTGAGAATAATGGGGGCTTTAGCATTCTAAGAGGCTGACAATAAAACATACAACTTGAACAGTTTGATACACTTTAAACAGTGTTCAACATTAAAGCAGTCAAAGGCTGCCGGCTTTGAGCATAGAGCCCAATATTCACCTGACTCACAAAAACAATGAACAATGTACTGCCAAAACCAAATTGATATTGAGCAGAGTTTGAATGTGTGCCAGTGACTGTTGGCACAATGCGAAAAATAGTAATTGAGAAAATGCTACTCATCCAAGCCCAGGCACCTCCCCAGCGGCTTAAAAATCATTATTATTACAGCTTTAATGTTGTACAATACATCATAACTTTTGAAATGTGTTAAACACGTTCTTCCTTTCTTACTTTTTTATTCTGTCATGTTTATATGACAAAAATGATAATACGTTTTGAATACTAGCTCATCCATGAACATGTTTTCTGCAGGAGTAGGATGTTGGCAGGTTCTACATGTTTTCCTGTAGGATGTAATGAAGACAACAACTCTGATTCCACACTCAGTCATCAAACTACACCTTTGTTTGTTGTGAATACACGCCATCTAGCTGCAAAAATGACATACTGCGCCTTTAAATGAAATCAGTCATTACTTTCTACTTAACTCTTAGTGTTCCAAGAGTTAAGTAACTCTTAAGTAACTCTGCGTTTTATGTGGAAAACAGAAATAGACATATTGAAGAATGGTGTTAACCAAACAACAAAGTCATACAAGTTTGGAATAACATGGAAATATGGCATGTAATCTGAACATGAAAATCTCTCTTTAAAGAGACAGTTCAGCCAAAAATGAAATGTTGCTGTGAATTATACTCACCTTTATCCCATTCAATATGTATGTGACCTTTTTCTCCTTCACTAGAACAAAGTATAATTTTTTGTCAGAAATTGTGGTCCATGCAATAATATAATACAAAACAGTAAATAGTAACCATCATTATGAGTTTAAAATTTTCATTTTCAATATTCATTATACTTTCATTAATATATCAAGGAGGGTTAAAATGCACTAGAAATTAAATGTTATTTAATACATTATTTCTTTTAGCCACAGTCTTAGGCAAATACTGTGAGATTTGGTTTCTGAACGAATCACTCTTTTAAACCATTTTTAGGGAAAATGGATGAATCAGTAAATCAGTCAAATTTGACTTGAACTGTCTAGTTTGTGGCTTTAGCCTGCACAGATAGCCAGCCAGCAAAGTTTAACAAAACTTACTTTCAGAAATGGCATATAGTCACTCCTATTGAAAACACACACACACACCAAAGTATTTTTTACTGCATTACTTAACTACTTCCCGGAGTGCTTTTAAGTGGTCATTTAAAACTTACTTTTTAGGCTATCTTTTATGTGATTTAAGATTTTTTATTATCTTGGCTTTTTTATGCTTGCATTTTTATGTCACATTGAGAATACCTTTAAATATAAAATCAAGTTTTTAAATTATTATTATTATTATTCATTCATTCTTTCTTTTCGGCTTAGTCCCTTTATTAATCTGGGGTCGCCACAGCGGAATGAACCGCCAACTTATCCAGCATATGTTTTACGCAGCGGATGCCCTTCCAGCTGCAACCCATCACTGGGAAACATCCATACACACTCATTCACACTCATACACTACGGACAATTTAGCCTACCCAATTCACCTATAGCACATGTCTTTGGACTTGTGGGGGAAACCGGAGCACAGGACTCCACACAGGAATGCTAACTGACCCAGCCGAGGCTCGCACCAGCAACCTTCTTGCTGTGAGGCGACAGCACCCACCCCGCCCCGCCCATTATTATTATTATTATTATTATTATTATTATTATTACAAGTAAATTGTTCTGCACTTAATCAGAGTACAGGAAACTTTTACATTACAAAACAAAATCGATACATTTCTGAACTGAACTGTCAACTCACTGATGCAAATAATCCACTTAGAATAAGTCTCCATTTAGTGATTTACTGAGTCAAATTATCCATAGAGTGACGGTGTGTTCCAAACAGGATATTATTGCCCTCTGAAGGGCAATATTTTGCTATAGACGTCTACTGTATTATTTGTATGAGTTATAAATAAAATAATTATAAAATAAAATTATAAATACATAGAATCATAAACAAACAAACAAATAAATAAATAAAATGTAGACTGCACAATGATCATATCAAGTGTGTTTTTTGAGTGTCAACCAACAAACAAAAAGTGCAATGAGAGCACATGTCCTTGTTTGTCATTCATTCATTCATTTTCCTTCGGCTTAATCCCTTTATTCATCAGGGGTTGCCACAGTGCAATGAACCGCCAACTATTCCAGCATATGTTTTACGCAGCGAATGCCCTTCCAGCCACAACCCAGTACTGGGAAACCCCCATACACTCTCACATTCACACACGCACTCATACACTATGGCCAATTTAGTTTATCCAATTCACTTATAGTGCACGTCTTTGGACTGTGGGGGAAACCAGAGCATCGGAGGAAACCAGAGCATTGGAGGAAATCTACGCGAACTCAGGGAGAACATGCAAACTCCACACAGAAATGCCGACCTTCTTGCTGTGAGGCGACAGTGCTAACCACTGAGCCACCATGCCATCCCTCCTTGTTTGTCTCAGAAGTACATTCCAAAAAATTGTTTTTTTTGACCCCTACACCCTTTGAACCTGTCACTCTGAAGGGTAAACCCTTCGAAGGAATTAGGGCATAGAGATGAGCCCTTTCAAATGGAATGCAGCAAGAGTATACATTTAATGATTCACTGATTAAGCCCAAGTGAGTCTTTATTCATTCATTCATTCATTATCATTTGGCTTAGTCTGTATTTCAGAGGTTGCCACAGCGGAATGAACCGCCAACTATTCAAGCATATGTTTTACGCAGTGGATGCCCTTCCAGCCACAACCCAGTACTTGGAAACACTCATACACATTCATTCACACACACACACTCATACACTACGGCCAATTTAGTTTATTCAATTCATCTATAGCGCATGTGGAGAAACACCTCTTGGCCCTGCCGAGACTCGAACCAGCGACCTTCTTGCTGTTAGGCAACAGTGCTAACCACTGAGCCACCGTGCCACCCCAGTGAGTATTTAGTAAGCGATTAAATGACTAATCCTTTTGCTTTTTAAGACATCAGTCAGTGTATCATCAAGAGTCACAGGTTTTAATATAGCTTTAATTGATTTTCTATTTTGTTGATGTTTTTTGTGACTCTCATAGTGATGATACCCACTGACTTGCACTATGTGAAGGACCAAGGTTTTAGTGAAAAGTAATTTTCAATGGCATGAAAGGGAGCACTGTAAAAGAAAAATGTATTGTTGGTGAGTAAAACTATCACTCCATGGTGAAAAGTACTGCAACAAGAAGGTGCATTGTATCGAAATACCATAATAATCAGTTCTTGGTCAAGATGAAAACACAGGCGACACAATCTCGTCATTTATCACATTTTGCTGCGAGGATTTGTGTATAATGAGAATGTATTGTTTCATTTGTTTGTTTTGTCTGGTTTCTCCATTGCCTTGTCACTAGACGTGTGTGTGAGTGTGTGCGAGTTCTCACTCAAGCTGCTTGACAGGGGCACTGGGTGCTCGAGAGGACTTATGTCCCGTCGCTGGACTTCTGACAGCTGGATTGGCTTGTTTTCCCTCCCTCTCCCTGGGGGCTTCACTGTCAGCTCTATACTCAGGCAGATTGTGAAGAGAGAGATTAATGGACAATGAGGATGGCAGAAAGGGAGAGACATCGAGAGAGCGAGAAGAGAAAAAAGGACGAGAGGAGGCCAACTGCCATCTGCTCATTTCCTTTTAATGGACAAAGCAAACAGCAGGAGACAGTGCTGCCGACAAATCTGGATTTTCTTTCTTACAAGAACACACACTCTAATTTGTTGAGCTTGACAAAGACAGAAACACAGCTCCTTTATTTCTTCCATTCAGGTCTTTTACCCTCCATTATTCAGTTCTTTTTTTATGTAAACAAGTGCGTGTGATTTGGTTATTATCTGTCAGGCTTTCAGACACAATGTTAGTCGGGTTCTATTTTGACAGTGGACTGTTGATACATGTTTATTTAAAGAAAATGTTAAAACTTAATTAAGTAAATGTAACCAAGTAGTACTGTTAATTTTGACATGAATATGAATATGGCAGGGTGTCTTAAGTTAAGATCAATGCTGCACGTCTGTTTATGACTCTTTATGATCATCTTTTGGCTCTATCGCCATCTTTTTTTCAAAGGCTTACTGTTTAAATATCATATTGTTAAGAGTAATACAGCAGCGTATAGATAAAGACAAATATGAGAAGGGAAAGAAAAACAGTATAGAGGTAAAGAAATAAACCAGAGTACTATTTAGCTTCCTATTCCACTGTAGAAAATGCTGGGTTCCACACAATTCTTTCATGGTGTTCCAACACAAATCAATTAAGTTGACTTAATTATTTTTTACAAATGTAAGTGGATTGAACATAAAATAATGAAGTTGTCCCAAAAATTTTTTTACATTTTAAATTTTAAATAAGTAGTTTGAACAAGCAGCAAAATATTTTTGGAGTGTACAACACAGTTCATTCATTCATTCATTTTCTTTTCGGCTTAGTCCCTTTATTAATCAGGGGTCTTACAAGCCGAATGAACCACCAACTTATCCAGCATATGTTTTACGCAGCGGATGCCCTTCCAGCCGCAACCCAATACTGGGAAACACCCATACACTCTTGCATTCACACACATAAACAGCCAATTTAGCTTTTTCAATTCACTAAACAGCATGTCTTTGGAATGTGGGGGAAACTGGAGCACCCGGAGGAAACCCACGCGAACACGGGGAGAACATCCAAACTCCACACAGAAATGCCAACTGACCCAGCCGGGGCTTGAACCAGCGACCTTCTTGCTGTGAGGCGATCGTGCTACCCACTGTGCCACTGTGATGCCCCACAACACAGTTTATTAATAAATAATAAAATGAGATATGAGTGAAGAGAACAAAGCAGGGTGAAGTAGGCTGATGAGCTTTTTTTCTACAAAGTTCTTGCATGACAGACCTGAGTAATTCAATTTGGTTATAAAAACCAATTGGACTACTTTATTTTGCGACCAATTTCTTATTGTTTCATTATGGATGAAAGTAATTGTTGATGTTTTTTTACTGGGAAAATTGCACGTCCTAAATTATAATATAGACAGAGTGTGCTATGTTAATCCTTACCAATGTTTATACAAATGAAGAGTTCAGATGCATCAACCTCGTGCATCTCATGATGCACCTCGTGCATCAGTGACATCTGAAATTTTCTTCTAAAATGAGCATTTTTCTCAGACTATTGTGTGTAGGTTCAGTAATATTAGTCTATAGTGGAAAAAAATGCTATGCTCATTTTAGTAGAAAATTTCAGATGGTGCTTAAGGTTTTTGCATTTGAACTCAAATAATACCCCGCAAAACTTTATTATTGTAGTTAAACCATAGTGGACACAAATTTTGCTTTGCTTGAGCAATGAACCATAAACAAAACAAACTAAGCATAAAGGACATGCATCATTTATAGTCATAAGTTTTTATTTATTTATATATTTTTAAGGTTTTTTTAAGTGTGTTAACTATTTCTCACACTTTCAGACAACTGCAGCACCCTAGGAGCCTCCATCATTCGGCGGTAGCTGCATGGGCCACAGAAACCGATGTCTTCCTTCATCTCTATTAGTCATGTGTCCTATTTCATGATTATCTTATGAAAAGCAGCAACTCCCCATAAGCATCACCGCCGCCAGCCTGCGCAACACGTCTACAGCACCCAACAGATGGTCATTACACAAACAGGCTAATTTATCTCAAAGCCAGCAGTGGGGAACAAACAAAAGTATTTTACTTAATGTAGCAGCTTGATGTTGACTTGCAGCTGAGCTTTCAAACCGGCTCAAATGAAAGATGTCTTGTTTCCATTAATTCTCCAGCAGAGAAAGCTCTTGTTTGTGAAATTGAAGTCAGATGATCATTTATCAAAAGCCAAATGGTCTGTTTCATCGCCGGAAACTAGTTAAAACTATATTGCCTTTTATTTCTTGTATTAATTTTTTTTTTTTTTGCAATACAATTAAATAAAAAAATCACCAGTTCACATGCCTGAAAACTTAACCTTAACCTAAATCAATAATTGGTTGATCGTATATTCTAATAATAATAATAATAATAATAATAATAATAATAAATAATAAACCTAAATTTATAATAAACATTACTCCGACTAGTCAATCCAACCAGTTGTATGTGCTGCCACTGCGTGGTTATAAAACAACAGTGCACATTAGAACAGTTTGTTAACATAAAAATGTGGACATAGCCTGGACATAGTGCATTTAAGCCTATAAAATGAGATGAAAAGTAATAAATATAGTATAAATTATCTAGAATCATTAAATAAAAAAGTAATAATTACGACAAAGTCAATTTTTTTATCACAAATATTATTAAAAGGTTATGATGCAACTAGCACAATTATACGTTTAGAGGCGCTAAACGTATGAAAGAAATTGTCATAATTATGGCAAAATAAAAAACAGAAAAACAAAAAGATAACAATAATGTCAAATTCAAAATTAAGTAATAAAAAGGCCTATTTCTTTAATCAGATAGCCTAATTTTGACCTTTTTCTGTCAAGATAAGGATTTAATGTACATTATTACATTATATGATTGTTCAATTTGCTGTTATAGGCTACATAAACTATAAACAAATTACACTTTATTATAATTATAAATAATAATAATAATAATAATAATAATAATAATAATAATACCGATGTTATTGTTGCTGCTGTTTTTACGGTGATTTCTACTAAAAAAACAGCCCAATAACTTTTTTTTATCGTATTCGCTAGTTAACACATTAACTAATAATAAGCAAGCTGATACATTACGCCTATTTACTAATCATAAGTTCATATGAACTCAGTTCTATTCATTAAAATATATATTATTTAAAAATTTTAATTTGTTAATGTTGAAGCTGTTAACCCTTTCGTAGTCATGATCACTTTAACGGCCTCTAGTGGCTAATTGCTGTAAAAAAAACGCTAATTTCGTAGAAGTGACGCGAGTGAAGTTTGTCTCTTGTGAGGCACCATCCTCGATACCCTTTCCCCTTTCCCTCCAGTGGCGAGATTTCCTTATAACTCGTAATGTTTTTACTTTTTAAATTCAGTGCCTTTGAATCGTTATTTCGTTAGTCTTATATTGGTTACGTTATATTCCGCGTGTAAGTGGCATGATGTTCACGTCCACCGGTTCGTGGGGATTGTGTAAGTACAGCTCAAAACCATCCTGTCATGAAGATCAGATCAGATCCGTCTGTCAGTCAGTCAGTCAGTCAGTCATTCATTCATTCATTCAGAATAAAGCTCAGTCATCATAGACCTTCATCCGATTATTATCTTACCTCACACATGATTCTGACCATCACGTCAGTTTGATGTGGCTCATGATTTTAGACAGGAAGTGTTCTTGTCCACTTCTGGGCAAATGCGACACGACAACAATCATTGTATCTCATTATAACGTATTTATTTTAAGAGATTAACAAAGAGATAGTACAGGAACTCTGCTTAAAAGCACTGTAATCACCACATTTCTATTAACGTTAAACACCTAAAAGAGCTGTAGGTTACTGCTGTCTGCTTATTATTGATGTAACTTTTGAAAAAACATTAGCTTTTTCTTATGCTGTTCAAATTCGTTATGTTTTTATATATATTTTTTTTAAAGTGATGCCCTAGGATTCTATGAAAGTTACATGTTAATTTATAAATTCCTTCTTTAGTAAACACTGCTGTTGGAAAGTCAGTAAATAAATTAAAGGCACATTTAATGCTATGTTTTTTCAAAGATAGAATGATTATGTTGTTTTGTAGTTTTACCAAATAATAACAAAATTTTTAGGTGTCACAATTACATACACTAGATCTGGGGATCCTATTTTGTTCCTATTCTGTTTTTTACGGGGTTTTTTCGGTTATGGATTGCATTATGGGACCTTGATCTCTGCTCTGTCGACTTTTGATGTTGAAAATTCAACTCTGCAGTTTAACAAAGTGACTTTTATTGACATTTCATTTTAGTAGTTTGAAGTAATATAATGTATAAGAAATAATATAGAGAGAAATAAGTCTGTAAAATAACAGGAAATGTACTGGCAGTTTATTACAAGGTTTTTGTACCGAAATATACAACACCAACCCAGACAATATATCACTTTAAACTATCAAGAATCAAGTATCAAGTCACTTTTCAAACTTTCTAGGGTTACAGGTTGTTGGAAGAAAGATCAAGGAATTCCATAATGCAATTCAAAAGCATAAATAGATGGGGAAAAATAAAAACATGAATCACAAAATATGGAAAACTGCATACATTATACATTACATATAATGATCTTATACTTTAAATGATTCTAAGAGAATTAGATGATTAAAATAAATGATTCAATTAATTGATTAAATACATAAAAAAAATAAAATAATGAATGCTAACATTTAGTGCAAATGATTATTTACAGAATAATTAGTTTGATAAAAATTCATTCATTTTCTTTCGGCTTAGTCCCTTATTTATCAGGGGTCGCCACAGTGGAAGGAACCGCCAACTTATCCAGCATATGTTTTATGTAGCGGATACCCTTCCAGCCGCAACCCAGTACTGCCATACACTCTCACATTTACACACAGACTCATACACTAAGGCCAATTTAGTTCATCCAATTCACCTATAGCGCATGTCTTTAAACTGTGGGGGAAACTGAACCAGTGTGTCTGACTTTAACAAGTAGTGTACTGGGAGATTCACCTGAAGGTGGATGTCCTCCAGTTAGAATATATACTTTCATTCTTTGACGTCAACAAAAGATCCAATGAAACAGTTTTATTCCTGTGTTCTATAGATAAAGCGCCCCTGTCGAAGAGCTTACTGCTGCTTCCTACAGTCCTCACTGTGCTGCTGACTGTGCTTCTGCCTCAGTACCAGGATCTGTTCGTATACAACCTCCAGGCCATCAGGCAGGGCAAGCAGGTGAGATATCCAGTCAAAAATAAAAATTGTTCAGACACCTTCAATACTTCTCACTCCTTCAACATTCATTCATTCATTTTCTTTTCGGCTTAGTCCCTTTATTAATCTGGGGTCGCCACAGTGGAACGAACCGCCAACTTATTCAGCACATGTTTTAAGCAGCGGATGCCCTTCCAGCTGCAACCCATCACTGGGAAACATCCATACACACTCATTCACACACATACTCTACGGACAATTTAGCTTACCCAATTCACCTACAGCACATGTCTTTGGACTTGTGGGGGAAACCGGAGCACCTGGAGAAAACCCACGCAAACATGGGGAGAACATGCAAACTCCACACAGGAATGCCAACTGACACAGCCGAGGCTCGAACCAGCAACCTTCTCGCTGTGAGGCGATTGTGCTACCCACTGCGCCACCGTGCAGCCCTACTCCTTCAACATTTCTCACATTATTTAAGTTTAATTGTTATAGTTGCAAATGGTAGTAAAGAATGATTTTTTGCGCATATGTCACAGTTTATTTGTTAACACTTCAGTTTAATTCTGACTATTAACTAGCGGCTTAGTACCTGCCTATTATTAAAGTACACATAAAATCAAAACTAACCATATTGATTTTGTTAGCTCACATTGCTAGTTTTGTGGTGAACAATTCATCTGTGCATGTCATTAAGAAAAAAAGAGTTTGCCCTTGTAATCTAAAATTACACTGAAAATGCACTTCCTGTGTGTTTTCAGTTAAATTCTCAGATTGTGTCTGTCTGAGGCATTGGGCGTGGTAAACATATTTAACCACACCCCTCCAACTGTTCATTTTGACAGCCTAATGACAACAGAAATGGTGAGGAGGAGGTGTCCGATCTTTCTGAATGAAATGCCTACTTTACTACATCCAACCAGCTTGCAGTAGAAAAAGCAAGCCACGCCCACTGTTTTTTTCATTTAATATTCCGTTTCTCTAGGAACTTCTTCACAATACAGAAAAAAAAAAAGATCGCATTCTCTGGTTCATGCAGACTTTAAGATATTAGCTGTTTATTAGTATAAAGTACATATTCTGCATGATCTTATTCTATGTCTCTGATCCTAAATCCAACTGCTGTCTTAATAAATATTAATAAGCAGCAAATTAGGAGTTTATAGAGCTAAAAGTCCTAGTTAAATGTTTGTTAATAGTGAGAATTGTTCCTTTAAATAAAGTGTGACTGTTTACTTTTTGCGCTACTCACTTACATAAATGAATTATAGTGCCCTGCACCCACTAGTAAAGAAATGTAAAAAATATTTATTATATTATTTACTGGTGGCGCAGTGGGTAGCACAATCGCCTCACAGCAAGATGGTCGCTGGTTCGAGCCTTGGCTGGGTCAGTTGGCATTTCTGTGTGGAGTTTGCATGTTCTCCCCGTGTTGGCGTGGGTTTCCTCCGGGTGCTCCGGTTTCCCCCACAAGTCCAAAGACATGCGGTATAGGGGAATTGGGTAAGCTAAATTGGCCGTAGTGTATGTGTGTGAATAAGTGTGTATGGATGCTTCCCAGTACTGGGTTGCAGCTGGAAGGGCATCCGCTGCGTAAAACATGTGCTAGATAAATTGGCGGTTAATTTCGCTGTGGCGATCCCAGATTAATAAAGGGACTAAGCCGAAAAGAAAATGAATGAATGAATGAATATTATTTACTTTAATTCAGTTTGTTGTATCAAATGTGCATTTGTAACTATTTAAATTGCTCCTGAATGTTTGCCTTGTTATTTATTATTATTACGCAGGTCTCTTAATCAGTATGGAATTTAATTTTAGTCATTTCTATGTCAGTATAAATAAACAGATAAAGTAAGAATTTTGCTAAGCCTAATTCATTTTTCTGAAATATATGATAACTTCTTCTGACCAGAGCAGCCAATGAGGTGAATATATGTCATTTAAAAATTATTTAGGTTTTTTCTTTCTATGAACGTAATTACTTGGAGAAAGCCAGTGCATGAAGTGAAATTTTGAAAAGTATTATTTGCAAATTTCTGTGTGAAGATGGGGACTTGGATTGAGTTAAAATGCTTGATAATAAATTATTTCATTAGCAAATTTATAGAATAACAAATGTTACTGCACAGCATACCCTGCAAATATTTTGCAAATAATATTTAGCAAATACTATTTTTAATGAAAAGTATTTCATGACTTATTGTGAAACTTCTCATTTGAATTTAAAATGTTTGCAGTCAGTGATCAAATGTAATCCTGCATGAGCATTCAGTTTGAATGAAATGCTTATTGTTAAACCTGTCTCAAGTTTGGTGTTAATTGATTTGTACCTAGCCACAATATCCTGGCAATAATAACCACATATTAAAAATGTAACATATTAACATAGATTTTTAAAACCATTTATCAGAAGTATCAACGATGATCAAATATTGTCTAAAAAACACAGAAGTCCGTAAATGTAGGAATAATGTGTAGGAATCCTGTATAAGTATAATTAGTAAATGGGAATAATAAATGAATAATTCTTAATGCATTTGATCTTCTCTGGTTGTATTATAATCGTCATCCAGCTATTGTGCAAACAGCCAGAAATAATGGTTGTGCATATTGCTTGTTCTTAAAATGAGTTTTTGTTTAAATAAAGGTTTTATTGAATAATAATTGTATTGCTTTGTGTGTATAAATATTTATCACATTTCAAAATATTAATAAACAGTCATTGTGTGTGTGTTTCCATGTTTTTTGTAGTTCTGGAGGCTGGTGAGTGGACGACTTATCTGTCTGGACCTGAAAGACACTTTCTGCAGCAGTCTGCTTATTTACAATTTCCGCATATTTGAGAGAAGGTTTGGCAGCCACAAATTTGCTGTAAGTATTAGGTGTCTATGGTAGCTCTTTTGTGCGTGTCTGCATGTTTTTGTTATCTTAAAAATATGAAAACTTTGGAAAGTGCAAAGTGTTTTTCAGAAAGTTTCAAAATGGTTTGTGTGAACTTGTTTTTTGTAAGACATGAAAATACATTTGTTCATTGTTAGTCCTTGTTTTCCTCACTAATCTTAATGCTTTGTATTTTTATAATGGATTTATTTTAGGGTTTCCACAGGGTCTTAAAAATTCTTCAAATGTTTTTAATTTCAAACACAAAATGCTTTTTTTTTTAAATGCCTTAAAATGTCTTAAATTTACTGAAATATTGTGTTGCAAGTCTTAAATCATTTTAAACAGGTCGTAATTTTCCTATGTCCATGTAAAACTACCCAATTGGGCCGAAACACATCCAATAACAATCCATCTCAAAAAAACTTTTAAAAAGTTACATTTTTAACTCTATTTACCAACATGGTGTAAATATCTTCCTTACAATAACATTTAATAAAAGATCTTGATGTATTTTATACAGACTGTTGTGCATACATTTAGTGTATTATACTTTTTAAAATGTGTCTATTTAAAAAAAAAAAGAAGCATTATGTTGAAAAAAGTGCATGTATACAACTAGAGTTATATACTGCTTGTTTTGACACATTATTTAAAATGAGCTAAGAAATAACTAAATTATTTTTCTTTGATGAGGCAAGTAAAAATCTTTTTCATTGGCCCAACTGTGGCATTTGAAAAAATCCTTAGCATTTAGACCTGTATAAGCCAGAAATTTCATTCATAATGCAGGGTTCATACGGTCATGGAAAACCTGGAAAAGTCATGGAATTTTGACATGGCATTTTCCAGGCCTGGAAAAGTTTTGGAAAAACAGAAAAGCCCACAAAGTTTTGGAAAAGTCATGGAAAACAGATATCTGTTCTCTTGAATATAGGTTAGTTGTCTTTTCTTCGTTTCTGTTTTTGGCCAATCACATACTCTCACATTATTAGTGCGGTGTAAGCATTCTCTAAATCAATTTTACATAGATATAGATATAAGCTGAAGCTTAATAGATTGTTGCGTGTTTTACGATATGCTGTAATAAATTTGAACATGCATTGTTTTTCTTTTATCACGTATATGTAGACATTGCATGCAACATTAGGTCATGAAAATTTACTTTAAAGTCTTGGAAAAGTCATGGAATTTTAGTAGTAAAAATGTGTATGAACCCTGATAATGGTCTTAAAAAGTCTTTGACTTGGTAAATTTGGTAAAACCCACAGAAACCCTGTATTAAATGTTGAATATAAAGCCTCGTTTACACTGAGCGGTACGGTTCAGTACAGTACGATTTGGTATGGGACACCCTGACCAGGCTTGTGTTTTCCCCTGCCAATAGTACCCTTTTACTTGATAGGCGTGGTGTATGGCAGAAAGTTGTATTGGTTAAAAATGAAAGTCATACACATCACATATCGCGTCTTTTGTGCAGTTAATTATTTCAAATGTAGAATAGAGAAGAAGCGATAAAGCTCACAAAAACATGCAAATTTTAACATGTAAACAATATGTCGAAAATGTGTTGTTTTCACGTAGAATACGTGTTGTTTATGCTTGAAAAGTCAATGTGTAATTTATGCATAAACTATGTGCAAACAACATTTATTTAACATGTATTCTACGCGTAAACAAATAGCATTT
>CAIGQV010019186.1:20652451-20691863 GCA_903798115.1 Danio jaintianensis
TTTTTTTTAAACTATACTGTTGTGCTAGGTACCCTTACGAATTGGTCCCAAAAAGTGGTATGGTTCACTAATTTGGTACTTCTGACAGAGTAATAAATGTGTACCATACTGTATTGAACTAAACTGTACTGCAAGTATTGCAAAAATTGCAAGTATTGTTCTTTCTTAGTTTATGTGTAAATACATGACTTAACATTAACTAAAGGGGCTTTATTGTAAAGTGTGACCAACATGGTATATATATATATATATACTCAATTCAAATACACACAAAAAATAGCTTTATAATACTGCGCACACACATACCAGATCAAGATAAGGTGGATGAAGGGCAAATGCAACTTGGAGCACCTGCATTTTATCTAGTAATCAGTTGACTCAGTTTTGGAAGCCTAATAAAAGCATACTGCTCTTTACATCAGCCTTCCATTTAGAATGAATAAACATAAAAATTTGATTTTTTTTCTTTTTTAAGTGTGTTCTTTGGAATGAAACCAAAAGCTATTTCACATGTTACCAAACATTTCCTTTCATGTGCTTATGTACTGTAAATTCATTCACATGCTGATGAATTTAAACCATTTTAATTTGTTTTATTAAAACTGTACACCTAAAGCATTGTCATATTTTTGATAGTCCTTCCTCTTTGGAGCTTGGGTTCTTTCTGTTTTTGTGGACTTGCTGTTGACAGAAGCTCTTCGCTTCACCTTTGAACTTAAGGTGGACGTTCTTCCAGCTGGACTGTGAGTATAACTTGTTTTTGTATCGTTCTTAGCTCTTTACAAACTATTAGGTGTTTTGAGCAGTATTACCATGTAAATGTACTGTGTGATGCAATCGCAGACTGGTTTGCTTCTAATTCCTGCAACACTATCTGTATGTGAAAGTTCTTGAGTTTCCTGTTGAACAAACATCAACTTCCCTTTTTAAAATTGTAATTTAGATTTGTGTAATTGTAACTTATTGTGAAAGTCAAGTATCCTGTATATTCGTTTGATATGTTGTTATTTCCTTTGTGCTACTAGCTCTGAGAATAGTCTTTATGAGAGACTGGCATGTAGGTTTTTTTTTATGAGAAAGATCAGTAATAACTGCCAAGTGTCAATCAGTGAGATTGTGAAACAGGCCTGAAGAAATCTCCAAAGTATTTCAAGTGTCACTATCTCTCATCTTGTCTTTTGACATCTTTGTTGATTCATTTACATTCACTGTTTCACAAGCATCAAAGCTTTTTATAATTCTGTTGTATTCTGTATGTAAACACATAAAACATTGTTTTGGAGAATGTTCGTAAATTTTAGTGACCGTTAGCTTCAGGTGTATGTATAAAAAAACACTGAGACTGGCAAAACATTTCTTAGAATATCTTCTTTTATGTTCTATAGAGTAAAGAAAAGCATACAATTTGTAAATGGAGTATTTTTGAGTGATTTTTTTTTTCTTTTTTTTTTTCTTCTTTTTTTTTTGTTCATTTAATAGTTCATGTATATTTGATCTCTCCTCTTTTTGTGCTCAACAATTGTTAGATGAAGTGTGTGTTGTTTAATTTGAGGAAGGCCAAATAATCTGTGACTTTTTTTTTTTTTTTTTTAGACCATTTGTGGTTTTATTGGCCTTTTCCATGGCTTATAACTCCCAGTTTTGCTCTCAAATACTCTGTTTCATCACCTTAAGGCTTCTTTTCTGAAGTGAGTTAAACAAAGTTTTATTTAAATTTAAAGCTCTTTCAACTTGTCCACTTTTGACCACTTGCAGCCTAAAACATGATCTTTATAGAATGTGTTGTGAGAAAGCACACCAAAACAAAATGTTCATACTTTGTGGTGTACCAAAACATGAATTACATGATCACAATCTTAATTGCCTTCCACAAAAGTAGTTTGTGCATCTCACCTAGTGCTTCTGTCAAACTGATGTAGAGCGTGACAGAAAAGTTATGATGACATCTGAAAAATCTTGTCACATTTGAACATGTTAAGGTTTAACTGAGGCTTATGTTGGGTTTGGTCGATAACAAATTTACCGATCTTCTCCAACATTGTTCATTATTATCCTGTTGTTGCGGCGTGTGCCGAGCACATCACCTGTGCCTGAACTTTCAGCAGAGTTCTTCATAACGCTGGAGAAGTGGGTGCCAACCTGCCACTTCATCATCTTCATCACCTTCTGCTTATAGCCTTTACATGCAAAGAAGTAAACAAAGGGATCCAAGCAGGAATTTAGGTTCATAAGGCACACCGTGATATGCAGAGAGATCTGAAATGACTGCAGTTCCTTGCAATCCGTTTCATAGAGAAGCTTCCGAATCATGTATTGCAGAATGTCTATGTGATATGGGCTGAAACAAACCACAAACACAAATACCACGCCTGCGATCACTCCTCTGGCTTTTTTGGTCTTTCCGGAACGTTCTGTCAATTGGTTCGACTTTGCCGCTTGATGTAGTTTGTGAGTCAGTATGGAATAACAAGCGATGATTGTCATCACTGGGACACCAAAACCTAAAACTACTCCCAGGATCAGCATGTAGGGCAGCCCTTTGAAAACACCCTCGAAATTGGGGTATTCCATACAGGTGATGCTACTGTCAGGCTCAGTTTTGGTCAGGTCGATTGTTAGCAGAGGCAGCGTCTGGGCCAGCACCAGCAGCCATATTGCCAGACACACAAATCGCACGTTTTTTGCCTTTCTCAGTTTCACCAGTCTCTCAGGAAACACCAACGCCACAAAACGGTCCACTGCCAGACATGTCATGAAGTTAACACCAGCGTAGCAGTTCAAATAGAAGAGCAGTGCTATGGCTTTACATAGTACTTCTCCCATTGGCCAGTGGAAGCCCAATCCATAGTAAACAGCTCGTAGAGGAAGCGACAGGCAGAATAGGATATCAGACACAGCCAGGTTGGCGGAGTAAAGCGTGATTGAATTAATTTTGGTGGTGCTGGAGATCACCACATGGAGAGCCAGAGCATTTCCTAAGAGTCCCACTGGACATATGATGGAATACGCCAGTGGTATGAGAACCCTGGCCACTGGACGATGATCATACAAGTTGGTGCAGTTTGAAGGAAAGTCGGGACTTGACATAGTTATAAACTGGAGAAGTCACTGCAAAGACAGAGGCAGCAATGTTTGGGGTCAGTAAGATTTTAAATAATTCTTAAGTTCACCAAATCTGCATGGATGCATTTAAAAAGTAATGTAATTAACATTTACATTCAATATTTTAGCATTTTAAAATGCATTTATTATCGTAAAGATGCCATTTCTTTATTCAGTGTCATGGTCCTTATTAAGGCTGAAACAGTTTAATATTTTGCTTAAAAGTATTGAGATTTAAAATGTTCAGGACTTTTTTTCCTGAAAGGAAATGATGTTTATTTGACATGAAAGTCTTTATTTTTATCATTATAAATGTATTTTTGTCTGTTTTAATTCATTTGATATTTTCATTGTTGTGTTTGTAATAAAATCTTGCTGACCCCAAACCTTTGAATGGTTGTATTATCTGCTCCTGATAGTTTAGTTATTTAGTAAATGTAGACTGCTGCAGTTTTTAAGCTATTTCTTTGTTTTGTTCATTCTTTCTTTTTTTACTTGAAGTGATTCTCAGCAAGTTTATGTTGCGATGTCTGATTTTTTTTTTTTAGTGTGTGAATGAAAAATAAATAAGAGTTTTTAAATAGTTTGGAATCATTTTTGACATTTTAATAAAGAACAAACATGTATATCTTAAATATATAATAAACAATATTTAATGAATATAATAATACTGATAATAAATGTATCCAGTAACCTTTTTTAAAAAGACCCAACTAAGGCTTTATTTGGCTACGTTAGTTCTCATTAACATTCAGTTTCAGCATTGATTAAAACATTATTAAAACCACAATATCTGTTCACATTGTTTAAAAGATTTAAACAGACAGGAACTAACATCCACCAGTAAAAAAAAAACATTACAGCATTGTGTTTGTTTTAACTAATGTAAAAAGAGATTAATTAATGCATTACTTAATGTTAAACTTTTTTTGTAAAATTTTACCATATAGACAGGCTGCTTTATACAAATTTAGCTGTTATGGCTTTACTGGACCACTTTTACTGTAATGTTTAGTTTTAGACTATTGAGTTGTAGATATTTACCATAAAAGTTTTTTTGTATTGTATTTTCACACATTAATTGGTAAAAACATTTTTTTTTTCTCTGCTGTTTGTATTATTTGATAAAATGATACTCACCAGGTGGCATAAAGCAGATTTTCAGATATCAGACATCGATGCAATTCTCTCTCTCTATTTTTAAAATCTCATTTCAGTTTTAAGATGTAGCTGTGTAACGTTTGAAAGTGATCTCTTCCTGCCTCTTTTTTTTTCAATTTGTGCTGCTCTCTTTGTCACTTTCCTTTTACTTTCAATGTCTAGCAGCGTGGGGAGGATGTTTAACTCTTTATGGAGAACTACAATTATCTTGTGGCTTTTACGGAGACATCTAACAATTTTTTTTTTCACCAAAGAATTCATACAAGGAAGTTTTTGCACCTATTTAATGTTTGAAGAAATCTGTATTGTGAAATTTGTTAACCATTGTTGCTTCATTTTACAAAAATTTGACATTCATGGTTTTGCCTTATCTGCTCAAAACTGCAAAACACAGAGAGCTTGATTTGTCAACAGATAGGATTAGAAGAAATAATGTTTAAAGTAGAAGTAAACTATGTTATTACTTTGTAATTAATACTTAAATCATATAACATTGTCATATCAATAATCACTCAAAAATCCCCATAAAATACAATAAATCTATAAAGTTTTAAAAACATTAAACACAAATACAAGAAGTATATATTTAATATATCGACACATTTTAAACTACACTACCAGTCAAAAGTTAAAAAACATTAAGATTTGTAAAGATTAAGATGAATGTTTTTATTTTAAAATGGGAAAACATTGTTTCAATTTAAAATAAATCATTAAACAATGTAATTTTGTTCTGTGATTCAATGATGAATTTAAGTGTTACACTATATGATCCATCTGAAGTCATTCTAATATGCTGATTTGCTGCTATTTTATGATCAATTATTGATGGTGCTCAATCATTGTTAATAACAATGCTAAGTGTCATCTTTTTGATTAAATGGGTTCAGCCCTGGTGAGCAGAGGAGAATTCATTTAAAAACGCTTTTAAAAAATCTTAATTTTTGCAAACTGTTTGACAGGCAGTGTAGAGTCTTTTTTTTTTTATCATGGATGATGGACGCTATGCCATTGGTGCTAAAGAATTTGAATGGTACAATTGAATGGTGTGTTCTCTCCTGAAAAAAGTAAAGGTTTCACATTACCTTACCTTTTTTTTTTTCCCTTTCTGTGTCTTTCTCAGGCTTGGTCCAGTCTTTGCTCTGTTTGTGCCTTTCTACAGCTCCATCCCACGTGTTCATGTCACTCAGCTGCTCGGCCACTTCTCAATCACAAACAAGTCTCTGACGTACATCGTAGGTGCACAGGTGAGTTTAGAAATCAACAGTTTCTGTAAATGTAAGATTTCCTATTTTACAAGTGTATCTCAAAAATGTAATCTGCGTGAGAAATAGTAACAGATCAGGCATTTCAGTGACATCTTTAACACCTCTGTTGATAAGCAAATTTAGGTTAAGAAAGAAGGTTTCGAAAGTCTAATAAGATTGGTTATTTTCAAAAAAATTTGCTGCAAGAGCAGATAAAATGATTGTGGTGTAACAGACCGAAGGCACATGAGAAATTAGAACATGAAAAGTGGTTCTTTGTGGTTTTTTGCTGTTATGGTGCTTCTGAGCTGGTTTGAGATATTAGCGATAACAGAAGTCGTCGCACATTTACTGCAAAAACATAAGTAGGTTGGGAACTTTTGACCTTTCAAAAAATGACAATTTTTTTTGTCTTTGCAAAAATATTTATTAACATTTCCACATAAAACTAACAAATGTAATTTATTTATCTAATAATGGATAATGGTTTTATTTGTTTTATTCTTGCCTCAAATGAAACTTTCTTCGTGTCAAGCACTTGTTTATAGAGGCAGTTAAGGTTGATTGTTATTTAGCTGCGCTGGTTTAAGATGCTTCAATTGTATTTTGTTGATGCGAAAGTGCTTTTAATAGTTCTGAATTTTTTCTGTTTTCTTTTGTTTTCTGCTGTCATGTCATCAGCTCCTGACCTCAAGTGCCTACATGTGGGTCGTTGCTTGTAGTGGACTGGTAAGTATAACATTTCTGTGCTGCCTTGTTTTCTGACTCGTGTCTTGTGTGATTACATATACCCTACAGTATAATTACATATACTGTAGTGTAGGGTTGTCAAAAGCATCGAGTTCAGTCCAATCGGTACTGATATTTAAAAAATTTCCATTTTCCGCTAACATTTTAGCGCTGTTTAGCAAGTTCTTAAGCACTGCTGATTGGCCATTGTGTTTACATGCTGAACACAAATAACTGTGATTGGCCGTGAAGATCATCGCTTTACTAATCTTCACCATTGTTGCACAGTGCAAATACAGATACACATTTCAAAGCCACGTAGATAAACCTGCACATACCACCTCAGGGGAACTAAATTACCAGGCATTACCTTTTCCCCCACTAAAGGCTGATTTATACTTTCGCCTGGCGTGAGCCTCCGCTGACTTTGTGTGCACAGCTGAGAACTGTGAAGGCTTTTATACATGATGTTCGCTGTTGTACTATTATTTGTAACAACAGGGGGCGACTCGGAGTAAATGTCGTGTTGAAACAGTAGTAAAGAAGAAGTTAGCAAGTAGAGTTGCTAAATTAATTAATTTAATTCCCCCAGCTAGGCCAGAATTTAATCCAAATCGTTCATCTTCGGATGCAAGTCTTGAACAAAGTTGCAAAAAAAAAAAATCATGTCAGCCGAAATCATGTCGTGCGCACCCAAATCGAACCTCCGCCAACACCGCGATGGCATCATATTCGCCGTGCGCACTCAAGCAAACTAGTGGATGCGTTGAGTATAAACCAGGCTTTATGACACCCCTGGTTGTTGCAGTTATTAGGTTTAGGGGGCAAACACTTTTTCACACAGGGCTGCGTAGTTTTGTATTGTGTTTTCCCTTAATAATAAAAACCTTCATTTCAAAACTTGCAGGATTATTTACTTGTGATATCATTGACTAATATTTACATTTGTTTGACGATTTGAAATGAAGTGTGATAAACATGCAACAAAAAAAAAGAAATCAGTAAGGGGTCAAACAAGGGGTGGTGCTTTTTCACACCACTGTATGGGCTAAAAGAATTAGTTCACCCAAAAATGTCAGTCAGCAGGCAAAATGCGTTTATTCTTGCCCAAAGTAAACATGTACCCTGATCTGATGAGGAATAGATAGACGAACAAAGTAGTTTTTCCAGTTATTACACTATAATGAGTTGACTTGGTAATAAATTCCGTATGTTACATTTCGTCACATGTATTGTGTATGATTTAGATACAATATTACTGTCTTCTATGGTAACACCTCTATTTTCACCAATCACTCCTTTCCAGATCGCAGGCATGTTGTATTATAGTAAGTTGGCGGCCCAGAAGTTCTTGCGTGTGCCTGGATGGGCAGCTAGATGCGGTTCAGTGATTTTGGAGCCGATCTTCTCCGATTCTGAGCCCACGGCAGAGGCCCCGCTGGGGATGGGGGCTACTTTGGACATCCAGAGACAGCAGAGGATGGATATGCTGGACCAGCAACTGCTCCTTTCTCAGCTGGCACACTTCAGGAGAAATGCACAGCAACAGCAGGCTCAGGTACTTTTATTGTTCTTTTATTGAATTTGCAGCATTGTCAGGGTGTGATCAGGCCTCATCAGGTCTTCCTCTTCACCAGTAGCCAGGGTAGTTTGACCTGTTGAATACCTTGGTCCTAAACAGACCAGCTGGGGTTGAGGAGTGTTCATGAACAAAGGTAGAGAGGATTAGCTACACCACTCAATCCTCATGTTTTCATATTAACAACATTTAAATGGGCCATTCGTTTAAAATCCAAACTTCTGTGTTCTTTTGACATAAGAGATCATTGTACTATTAAAACCTTCTGCAATTGAACTTTTTTGTGACATCAATCTACCTAAAAGACATTTTGCAGAATTTGCCACAATAGTCTAGCTTTCTATGAAAGTCAATTCCTGCTTCTACATCACTGCTTGTTTAGCCCAGTAGTCTGTAGAATGCTCTGAAAACAAGGTTGTGCAAATACTGTATTTGCATTAGTTTCCTTCTGATCCCAACATTAGGAAAGCATAGATTAACTTTTTTTAATGAAGTCCCACAATGTGTTAGTTCACACCTAGTCCTGAACAAGGCACAATTCGGTTCTACATCGAGATCTGGAAGGTGGGGAGGGGGAGAGACTCGCCTTCCACTGCTGATGCACCCAGGGGCTGTGCGGTTCTAGACACCTAGGTGAGCCGCATTCTGGGTGTGCTGGGTCTGGACAGAGAAACGCATGCGGTTGTGTTGATTGGAACATTGACAATCATAACGCAAACTTACCTCAGATGAGCAAGTGCCAGCCCAGAAGGTTTCGAGCACTGCTCTCCTCTCCGCAAGCTGAGCTTCCTTCAAGACACCTGGAAGTTTCTAGGTATACCTATTACTATACCTAGAAAGAGCTTGATTAGCTTGTTCAAGTGTGTCTAATTGGAGTTAGAACTAAACTCTGAAAGACAACGGCCCTCCAGGACTAAGTTTGGGCACCCCTGTTTTAAACATTTAAAATAAATCTTATACAAATCATATATTATTCAGGATTGTTCAATAAAGACAACAAAGTCTCAACTTGCAAATTCAGTTATTTTTCTAATGAGAGAAGCAGTAATGCATTTGAAGCTCTTTAATGTGGTGCGACAGATGACTGAAGTTGTGTCAGTTCAAGCTTCACATCAACTAATCATCTCTTACTGATATGTATCATGTCTTGATCAGTGTTTCAATTGTGGAAACATGTCAGTAAAACAGCTTGTGAACAATGTCACAACATTACAGAAAAGTCATTCAATATCAGTGAGCTAATTATCTGGCTACAAAATCTAAATTATTATTAGAGAAATTAGAGAACACTTTTGCAAAAAATATCCACTTTATTATATTTGAATAAAAAAAATAATAATGTATGTTTCAATATATCATATATAACTTGATGATACAGGTTTTTAATGGAGTCGCCATTTAATGTAGATCTTTCAGTATTGGTGTAATAATGTTTGTAAATTTAATATCAGTGTTGGTGAAAAAACTTTCACAAATGATTGTGTTTTATTTATTTTTTATTATTGTTTTAGACTCTGATAAACTCAGCAGTGTGATGAGACCTTGTCTTGTTGTGAGAATCACCATGTCTTGTTTGCTAGTATTTGTTATCAGTATTGTACACCACTATCTCATCGCTACTAAGTATCTACAATGGCATGTCAACTTACAGTCGCCGGACAGCAGTCTTACAGCTTTTTTTCACTGGCAAAAAAAACACAATTTTATTTTAATTTGCTGTACATGTTATAACTTAAAATTTCACCATACAAAGTATTTTCTTGAGAGGGCTTGTTCACATGTCCCATAGTATAGATTAGAAACTGTGCTGTTAGTGGGGAAACCATTGATGGACACTCTGTGTTTGAAAAGATACATTTGCTTTATCAGAAATGTTAAAATCTTACTGTGATGAGTTAACTAGCTCAGTTTCCATATTTCTGTCACTCGTATAGGGCAAGATAGTTAGTGATATGACTTGTTTTTCTTTTTTGCATAAATTTTTCCCTTGTTTATTTTGAACTAGAGGAAATTAAAGGGTCATGAAACCCCCCTCTTTCAGTTCAAGTCTACCTCTGAATTTTTTCAATAAAATGCTACATGATGGGCGTGGAGCACCGTGAGCAGAGGGTGGAGTGGGCGTGGCCGGCAGAGCATGGGAAAAAGAGGGGGGCGAACAACTATCAATTGGCTCACAAAATTAGACAAAAAAAAATCAAAACCTATGATTTTATAGTTTACAAAGTTAAAATGCAAAGAAATAAAGTATTTTAATGCCCTGCTGCATATACGATAGGTTATTCGTAGTTTCATATAATATATACACATAACCACAATTTGTTATATCATTTTAAAGATAATCATGTTTATATAAACACTATAAATGAGGAGAACTTCTCTCCTCCTGTATTCCCGGGTCTGAATGCAGACAAAGTGGATAGCAGTGCAGCAGGTCTCTTGCCCTATCTATTCCAACCATTAACCCTGCCGGTAATCTGGAGATTTTAAACATATTAGGCGAACACAGCAGCACGGATAGGCGATGCGTCTGAATGGTAACAAACTTAATTGATAAAAAGACAAAGTCTGCCATTCTCCAATTCTCGTACAGCTCTCCCAACAAAAATGCTTGCTACACACAAACAGCTTTGCTGGATCGGCCCTGACAGCATCGCGGGGAAAACAAACCCCATGGGCCATGGAAACAAACACACACGACCCTTCATGAACAGCTAAATACTGCGTGCCGTGCACAGCCGCGGTCTCACAGCTTGGCAGGTCTGTCATCAGAAAGCATGTGCTGCCATGAATAATTAAGAAGCAGGCTCTTCTCATAGGATAAGAAAACTCAGTCTATGAATAATAATGAAAACCGACGCATCATCACTTGACTAGCAGACGAGTGCTACGTCACCGATTTTGATCCCGCCCCAATAATGATTTTAAACCCGGAAGATGAAATTAGATGACAAAAGCTCAAAATTATCCAGTTTCATCCACAATTAAAGCTAACAGGTGCTAATGTTGTCTTTATTGATGCTCAACACACACAAATCTGTTAAAATCACAAAAAAGTACTCAAGAGTTTCTTGAACCTTTAATGGTTTCCTGCGAACAAACATAGACAGCCAGATGTTTTCATCACAGATGCACGATAAGAACAGATTATGTTGTCCTTCATCAAAATGAAAATGAACATATATTTTTTTAATTGTATAGGTACCACATAACATTCAGGGTACTTTTGAAAATATCTCTATTATGGAAATACAAAGTAAGATACGCTGTCTTTATTCATCTGTCTATAAGTCATATAAGTCTATAAGTCTTAAAAACTTACTGTACCAAAAGGTAGATTGGGCTAACTTTAATTGGACAATTAAGATAATTACCACTTGTTAACTGTAGGTTGGTGCCTATGTTTATTGCAACAAACTTCTTGCTTCAAAGTAAGAGGACAAGGAGAATTTTTGTCACAAAGTTGAAAATACTTAAGAATTCAAAAGAATTGCATTATGGACTGAGAGAGAGAGAGAGAAATAAAGATATGTTGCATTTTATAATTTAATTGGCAAAATGTAAAAGGTGGTAACCACAACTGGTAGCCATAAATGAAACAAAATGATTATAAATCTATTTTAGTTCCCCTTAATACTCAACAGATCCTTTAAATGTAATGGACATATTTGGTACATTTACTTTTGTCATGGCCAACAACATGTTGAAATGTGATATTATATTGTGGCTATGAGATCATTTTTCATTTTCTTGAAGTCATGGCTTCTTCTGTTGAGGGAATAGGTGTTCATTTTGAGTTTCAGGTTTAATAGGGTAACAAGTCAAATCATCCCACGCTTCTTTGTTAGTACTTGCATTTCAGACACATGAATTCAAGGCCTACAAAATACTTGAATTAACTTTTGAAATAAACTTTCTTTAGTATGGTGCTGTTTTAAAAACTATGCTGCAACCCAATGAAAGCTTTATTGAACATTATATTGCCAAGGGTTGCAGGACATTTGCCTTTACATGCAAAGCTTTTCTTGAGAAGGATTTCCACAAGGTTTAGGAGTGTGTTCATGGGAAATTTTAACCATTTTTAGAAGCACATTTGCGAGGTCAGTCACTGATGTTGTCACAATGAGGAGAAGGCGTGGCTTGATGTACTCCAGTCCACACTCTAACTCCTTCCAAAGCTATTCTATTGGGTTGAGGTCAGGACTCTGTGTAGGCCAGTCAAGTTCCTCCACACTTTCATCCATGTCTTTATGGATGTATATTTGTGCACTGGTGCGCAGTCATGTTGGAACAGGAAGAGGCCATCCCCAAATTGCTGTCACAATGTTGGGAGCATGAAATTGAACAGCATTTTTTGTTATGCTAAAGCATTAGGAGTTCCTTTCACTCGAGCTAAGGTGGAAAGCTCAGCCCCTGAAAAACAAGTCCGCACCAGAATCCCCCCTCCATAAAACTTTACTCTTTGTACAGTGCAGTCAGGTATGTATCATTTCCCTGCCAATCGCCAAATCCAGACTAGTCCATGATATTGCCAGACAGAGTAGCATGAAGCATGCAGCCTCTGAAATGATACACTGCTATAGTGTATGTATGTATAGATTTACACATGATGCTAAAAACACTTATGCTACAATTGCCATGACAAATACACATATAGCTTCTGAAAAAAAAAAAAACAGACTTATCTATGATTAAAGTCATGTATTTATTTGTTTACATATTTTATCTGTCTGCTCCCTTTGTCTTTGTTGATAATGGACTATTTGCATGTTTCATTTTTCATAAATAGCATGCTGTGGTTAATTAGTAAACTTGTTTTATTACAGTGTGTGAACTGCTTTGCTTTCTAAAGACATGTGAAAAAAAATCATATGAAGGTTTATCAGTATTTGTTCTAAATGTGTATGCATTTGTACTAATATTTATAGCTCTAATAAGCTCTAATATTTTTTGTAATCAAATAAACAAACAGAATGTGTTCTTTTTATAATGATATATTCTTGAAATCACTTGAAGTCACTCACACACTCATCTATATCACTGAGATATCTGAGATACTGAGATTTGTGTTTACACAATGTATTTATGTATTTACACGATGTATTTATTTACAACACATTTACTGTCTATTAGACATCAATTTTACACACAAAATATGTCTTTAAGATTTTTACAATTTACAACTTTCAGCAGACTTTTTATAGATGTTTATCAAACATTTGAACACAGCAGATGTTTTCCAGACTAAGCAATATTTAAAATACATCATGTGTGCTATCTTGTTATATGCTGTATGTACATATATGAAGATATTCACTAATAGCAAAGATGTTCCCAGACAAGCCTATGTGTTGTTGGTTTTACCGGTTGTTATCGGAGAACAACATACCTTGGAATATCATGATTGATCAATCAGAATCAATTAGAGAGCGATAATCTGTGATAACAACTGGCTAGATGTACATTATCCTTACTTAATGGGTACAGTACTATGCTTAATTATATTGGTCATAATGTCATCTCGACATCATTCAAATTATTTTATTCTGTATAATATTAAGAAAATGAAAGAACATTATTGCAATTAACTTACTTAAAAAATGCGAATGGTTCATTTCAATTCATTTCAATTTAATATTGATGTTTAATTTCTTTCACTGATGGCTGTCCACAACAGACTGGGCTCCTGAACTGGAACAGATTCTTCCCCACTCTGAGGCAGAGAGGACAAAACCGGCACCACGAGGGTCCTCAGCCACAGCAGCCCTCCTATACGCAACCAACAGAGAACCCAGCAGTGACTGAGGAACAGGTGAGATCTTGTGACACATTTATCTCAAGTGCAGATTTATTTGGCCATTTTTTTTTAAAAAGCCTTTCCATCAGTAAGATTTCATTAGCCTCATGGGTGGTGTTGAGGGGTAATGCATTATAAGTACTGTTCTGTGAGTTACGCAATCAGATTACTTTTTCCAAGTAACTAGTAAAGTAACTCATTACTGTTTCTTTTCCAAGAAAATGGCAGTTATTTTTTTTAAAGTAATGCCTGTTACTTTGATTTGTCATTTATTGTCTGACAGCTCTCCTGTCCCTTTGTTGACAGAAATTGGAAAAGAGAATATGTTGAGAGGGCAGATATGTTAATACATGATATTCAATATAGTTCTAGTCTAAATTTGTACATTGCAAAAAGTAAGGTAACATTACTTTGCTTCAAAAGTAACTAAGCAACAGATTTAGTTCCTTTTTTAAGTAGTAATGCAAGATTGTAATGTATTACTTTGCTTCTACTGCTTATAGGTACAGTATATTAAAAAAATAGTTTCTGCCAATTACTGAAAATGTATTCATTTGTATGCTGTTATCACCAGGTTGCAAGATTAATGGAGATGGGTTTCTCAAGGATGGACGCCCAAGAAGCACTCAGAGCATCTAATAATGACATTAACATCGCAACAAACTTCTTGCTTCAGCACTAAGACAAAATAAATTGAAGATGACAAGGAGGTCAAGGAGAACGTTTTTTTTTTTTTTTACTTATTTCTATAAAATCACTAAGTTGAAAATACTTAAGAACTCAAAATTGGTGTTATTACTACACCAACTGGAAGATGTTAAGAACACTCAGCAGTGGGACACAACTCACAGGAGCTGATGATGTCACTTCCTGTCTGGCTGCTTATTGACCTGGAAGTTTGGCACTGCTGCTGCTGTGTTTTCAGTGCAATTAGTAGTTGACTTCACTTCTAACCACTGGACAGAGTCAACCTGGTGGACATCATACTTTGTGTCTCAGGGCTTGTACCATTTGTCAGTGTCCTTGAACTTCTAATTAAGCATACTATAATATATGCATAAATCATCAAACCACATGCTGTTTTGCTATAAATAAGCTAAGTAGTTGAAGTCTTAGTTCACCCAAAATAATTTACTTGCCCTCAATGTTGTTTCAAAGCTCTGTGGTGTTTTTGGGTTATCCGTGGAACACAAAATAAGATGTTTAGCAGAATGTCTTGCCTGCTCAGTTTCATATAGAGTTTAAAAATATATAATAACACTAATAAGCTTTTTGTGTTTACAAAAGTAGCATCTCAAAAATGAGAAAAGTATAAAGTTAAAAGATACACACAAATATTCATGCAATAAAACTAGTCCAAACAAAAAAGCTAGATAAATACAAGGAAACGTCTTACATCACATTAAAGTTACCCTAAAAAAGTCAGTTTTAGAAAAAATATGGTAATGAAGGTAGACTGAGACCAGTTCCAGGTCCAAAAAAGCACTATATATTTTGGTAACTTTAGATAAGGTGAAGAATGATATATAATTCAATTGGTCTTTATTTATGTAGTGCTTTTATAATGTACATTGTGCCAAAGCAGCTTGGATAAAGGAAAGAGAATAAAAAGACATTTCTGATCGTGGAACATTACAGCAAATCAGGTTAGCAGGAGAGCAGTGGTGGATTGCTAGTGTAGTTCTAGTTAAATTAAAACTGATTCAGTTCAGTATAGCGGAAGGCTGATCCACTGAAGGGTAGCTCCACTGAAGCAAAGCTCTACCAGCCCCAACCCGGCAAGGCAGGTTGATATAAATTCTCATTGTCACCATTTCTGTTTTGTTTATAGAAGAAAGTCATATGGTTTTGGAATGGCATGAGGGTGAATGATGATATATTTCAAATTTTTGTGTGAACTAATTTTTCTTTTCTGTTAAATCTTAAAGGGCTAGTTGTATGGCAATGTATTTAACATACACCTGCACTAAGTGTCATCTTAAAGATATATCTCTGACTGTCCATTTAGTCAGAATCAAGACTTCTCAAAGTTTGGGAAAGCACCACAAAGTGTGTATCAGATGACATGAGATGTAATATTCTCTTAAAGCCTCAGATGTTTTTAATTATAAATATTATTTAAGCAGAAACAAAATGTGTCATTGTGATTACGGTGATGAAATGTGTCATGACTTTTATAGTGGCGTGTTAAAAAGAAACAAGTAAAACTTCCATGCCGTAGTAGTCCGGTTGGAAATGTGTGTGTTAATATGATGCTTTTCTGCACAATGAATATGGATAATATTCAGAGCATCTTTGTCAATGTGTTTATCTGAGAGTAGAACGAAGCTTTTTAACAGCATAATCCCAAGAATATGAGGTAAATATTGTTTGAAATTAGTCATTAAAGGGATGCCAACACTGATACCCATAACCAGCATTCAAATGATGTCTTTAAAGAACCTACAAACAATATTCATTTATGACATTTTGGTGTTTGATAAAAACAGGACTGTTTATGTGAATGTTGTGCTACACTGTAAAACAATCTTGCTGCTTTAAATTTAGTTGAATCAAATGAAATGTTCTAGTCATCTCAAGTTACGTTAGTCAAACTGACTAAAAATATTAAGTTAATATTTATACAATGAAGAGCGACTTTCTTAAGCGACAGCCAGTAGGAGCACCAGTAGAGCTCACGTGATCCTCTCTCTGCTCGATCAGAGGCCGGTTGTATTCTCCGTGCTGTAGAGTAGACCTACACAGACCTGTTTGCAGCAGGTCACCACCCAGAGCGACAGGCAGCTACAAAGTCGCTGCTAGTGTGAATGAGGCATTAGGGTTGTACACATTTGCTGACACACATTGGTTGAATGTGCAGTAGCTCTTTACTTTCCCTTTTTCCTCCTTACATCTACTGTATATTCCTCTCCTTAAATCTTTCCTCTAGCTCCCCCTACTGGTCACTACACTACATTCCACCTTCTCTTGGAAACATGCTTATTCATCATCACAATGAACCACATCTCAAGACGTTTAACACACAACTGAACTGTACATAATTATACCGTAATTCCACTCAGTATTTTAACAATGTGAACATCACTTTATACACATTTTTGCCTACAATATTAGACTTGTGGCTCTTTAAATCAATTTAGAAATTAGAAACAATTCAAACAATTGAACATTTTCCTTATTTTAAACATCCCTGATAAACTAATCAAAAACTCAGTCCAACAACTTGAACCCTGCCAGAGACAGTACCGGGAATTATTCTGGCTATTTTATGGCAACTTCCAAACTAATATAATCCTTCAGTGCAAGAGGTTTACTCCGGGTACAGTACAGATTGTTCTCTCACCAGCACATGTCCAGACAATTCTTTAGTATGTTCTAGCCCCATCCAGACATCATCCACATCAGAATTCTGAATTTGTGGTGAAACCCATCACTTTAACTGAAGAGACATGTCACTTCACTCCATTTTTTTCAGAATGATCGATGGACCTTTTCTATTCATGACACAAAAAGGCTCAGGCTCGGATGATATGGTCAACTCGTTCTGTTTTGTTTGAGCAGAACACAGTCACCTGCTTGGATCATGCTGTCCATTGCCGCTCATCTTTTATCAGCCACCTGTCTACCCTTTTCCTTCAGGAAAGAATCACTTTGTCTGACTGCAGCATCTCCCACTGCAGAGGAAGTGATACCGTTCACCTCTGGCAACTTAGTACAGAGTTGACGGCTGAACAACAAGGGTGGAGCAATAAGCCAGGAGGAATATGTACATTTCCTCACATCAGTTTTTACCTTCAGAATGAGCTTATCATATGTCTTGGTATATTGTTCTGTTCTGTTCTGTCTCTCGATCTCACAATTTGCTTGAGGCCAGTATGGTGTGATCAGCATCTGAACTGAATGGCTTGAATTCAGCTCCTTTAAACTGTGCGGCATTGTCAGAAACAATTCTCTCTGGAAATTCATGAGTGGTGAATATCCGAGTCAAACACTTGATGAAGTTGCTAGCAATGATGTGGCATCATCCAGGTATAGTTTGACAGTTATCCCATGCCTCGGGTTCATGAGCTGCTGGACTGCCTGGGAAGGCCCTGGTACATCTCAACCCTAGACCTTACCAAAAGTTACTGGCAAGTACCCCTCTTTGAAGAAGCCAAAGCTAAGACTGCCTTCTCTACACCTAGTGGCCACTGGCAATACCGGACCCTTCCCTTTGGCCTGCACAGAGCTCCCACCTCCTTTCAGTGGCTCATGGATGTTGTCCTCCGGCCTCACCAAGCCTACGCCACTGCGTACCTGGATGATGTTGTCATTCATTCTGAGGCATGGGAATACCATCTCAATCCGCCTGCTGAGAGTGCTGTCTGAACTCCGAAGGGCTGGGCTCACCGCCAATCCACGCAAATGCCACCTCGCTCTCCACAAAGCCAAATATCTGGGGTTTCGGGTGGGATGCAGGCTAATCCAGTCCCAGGAAAAGATGGTGGAAGCAATCCAAAATGCACCTAAGCCGGAAACAAAGACACAGGTACGAGTGTTCTTGGGGTTGGCGGGATATTATCGCTGCTTTGCCTCTCTAGCCGCACCCCTCACAGACCTGACCAGGAAGGGGCAGCCTGAGAAGAACTGCTGGATGACTGCTGCAAAAGAAGCACTTCGCAGGTTACAAGCAGCACTGACGTCCGAGCCAGTCCTCCGCACCCCAGACTTTGACTGCCCCTTCCTGCTGCAGACAGATGCTTGGGAGCGGTCCTGTCCCAGATCTACTACAATGGATGGCCTAGGCCAAAGATCCAGTGGTTCCTTGCGTTTCTGGACTTCCACTTTGTTGTACATCATCGGGCCGGAGCCGCCAATACCAATGCAATGGCCTCTCTCGCGTCTGGGCAGCTTTTGCAGGTCTGTCAGGAGTCATTTCCCTCTCAACCCCTAAATCTCCCCTACTGTGGGGGAGATGGGGGGGAATGTGACAAACATCCCGAAGGATCATCAGCATCGCCCAGGAAACAAAAGAGAAACACCTGCATGGCATGCCCTCATCACAGGCGGATTGGGTCCAGCTGCAACCCATCAGCCGGCTTGCATTTAAGCTGCAGAAACACAACAGAAGGGGTAGAAGGCTCTCCATGAGAAGAAGCACTAACCCGATCTCTCTCTATATTCCCAGACACCAGCTGAGAACATGCCACACTGGGAAGAGAGCACGTAGAGCATCAGAACCACCAGCCTGAACTTACCACGGGAAAAATCACTTTTGTAAATAAAACCACCCTCCAGGGCACTTATCTGAGCTCTCACTTGTTGTGTGATTCTTCTCCCCGCGACATCAGACATCCCCAAGAACCTATGCAGTTATTTGCATGTGGTACTAAATCACAAGATCGTCTAGATATGCATTACAGTTACGCACTCCCATACGCAGTGTTAATGAGTCTCTGGAATGGTGACAGCGCATTACGCACGCTGAACACCATGATACAGTACTGCATGAAGTCAGCAATGAAGACTTCATTGTTATTTGTGCATTCAACAATGCTTCTTTTGCAGTAGAACAAGCATTATGAAGACAAAGAATTTGCTCAGGTAATCAAGCACATTTATTTTGTCACTTGTTTTCTGAGATAGCATATCCTCTTTCAGCATCTTAAGTGGACCTCTTACTGAGTAGTCTGCTGGACTAAACCCCAAATTTTCTTGCACTGCTTCCCTCACAGCAAACAAGAATAAAGGCGTGCCCTCATCCCAGTCTTTACCTGTTTCAAAGCAGTAGTTTCTGAGCATTGCTTTTAAGGTCTGATGAAACCGTTCTAAGCCTCCCTGACTTTCTGGATGGTATGCACTGGAAGTTCTGTGAGAGATTTGTAGGGTTTTCAACACTTGAGCGAATAGATTCAACAAAGTTCGTTCCTCTGTCAGACTGCACAACTTTGGGTAGTTCAATTAAAGAGAGGAATTTCACCAGGGATTTTATCACTACCGGATCGGTTATTTTCCTCAGTGGTATTGATTCAGGAAAACGTGTCGCTGCAACCAAAAGTGTCATTAGATATTGATTACCAGCTTTTGTTTTAACATGCTCGAAGGGCTCACCCAAAGCCGGAATAGGTGTCAATGGATCTTGTGGAATAGTGTGGTTTACCTGAAATTTGAAAAATGTGTGTTTTGTTACATCGTTCTTAATCAAGGCCAAAAAAGTGTTTCAAAATATGGTGATAAGTTTTCTTAATACCTAGGTGTCCTGAAAAATCACGGTCATGAGCATGTATGACAATTTGGCTTGCCCCATACCACTCAGCTTCAGATGTATCAGGACACCACCTACGCATCAGCACTCTCTTGCGCCACTTCTGCAGGAACAACAGAGGAAAAATATTTGTGCAAAGAAAATCATCTTTCTGAGCAGCAATAAGGTCACGAGTCAAAATGTAAATTTTCTTTCTAATTCGAAGTTTGCTTCAGATTTACCAGGATCAATCAACGTGTCATTTAAAATTGTAGGAGCCACAAAATTTGAGATCAAATCATCTGCATCAGTGAATTTGTGAGTCTGGCCACGCGTAAAGGCGCAAACGAGAAACAATTCAGGAAACTCTTCTGTCAGTTCATCAGTGGATGCAGAAATGTCAAGTTTGTCACAAACCTCTAGGAATGGCATAACTCTCCCACCAGCTATATCATTTCAGAGGAATACCCTTTGCACAGGAAAATTTTCATGCACTCCAACTTTAATCATGCCGGTAAACAAGTCAGATTTGAAATAATTCTGATGCACAGGAACTTTCATAGTGCGCATCTTGATCCTTCAAACTAACACATGGCTATCACAGAAAGTGTAAAGATGGCCTTAATAAAAGAATATCCTGCTCCAGTATCATCATCTTTAATTTGATTTAATTCTCAAGCTTGTCATCACCAGATATCAATCCTTCTAAAAGAAAAGGTTAATAACTGACATCAAGATTTTCAAGGCTTTCCACACCAACAGGTTTTACAAATGTGACACTTTTAGTGCCAGTGCTTTGCTGCTTGCGCTTCAGCACAGGACAATCAGCAATAACGTGTCCAGCTTTGTGGCAATTAAAACACTCCCTGTTACGTGTTTGTGATGTTTAAAAGGGATGCTGTAATGTGTAATGTGTGCGACAGATCAAGGATGAGGTAGGAATCAATTCTGAATGTAAGCTTTTTACTCAATGCTTTAAACAAAAGATGTAACAATAATGAAGTGAAGTGAAGTGAAGTGTAGTGTGGCCAAGTATGGTGTCCCATACTTGGAATTTGTGCTCTGCATTTAACCCATCCAAGTGCACACACACAGTTAGTGAACACACACATACCGTGAACACACACCCGGAGCAGTGGGCAGCCATGCTGCGGCGCCCGGGGAGCAGTTGGGGGGAACGGTGCCTTGCTCAAGGGACTCACCTCAGTCGTGGTATTGAGGGTGGTGGAGAGTGCTGGTCATTCACTCCCCCCACCCCCAATTCCCGCTGGTACCGAGTATCGAACCAGCAACCTTCGGATCACGAGTCCAACACTCTAACCACCAGGCCACGACTGCCCCCGACTGCTAATAATGAAAAAGAAAGAAATAAACATTTACAATATTCTCTTTAAACTATAACAACGAGTGTAAGCCAAATAAAAAAAAAGCAACAAAACAAAACCATCCTAGGGTGCTTTCACACTTGGTTCAGTTGCCTAGACCGTACCCAAGTTCGATTGTCCCCCCTTGCCACCTTCTCGGTTGGTTTGTGTTCACACTGTCTTTTTTCTTTCTGAACCCTGCTACGCTTGCGTCATCGAGCTGCTGCTAGGTGACAGTCACGAAAGCAAAGCGCCAAAATGAAGAGACGTCTGCACATCGCGGTCATTCTGCTTTTGCTGAATCTTTTGGTTTTGGACATACAGAAAGCGACTCAAGCATCTGCCGCAAAAATATTATAAACGTTCAGAACATCACAGTGTCTGCAGAAGCTGTTTTTGGAGGAGACAAGCAGACATCACTGTGTTTGCCCTGGCTCAGTCCCACTTGTCATCAAGGTACAGTACGAACTTGGGTACAGTCCAGGCAACTGAACAAAGTGTGAACTCACCCTAAAGTCTAAATTAGGTGATAAAATAAATAATGAAAATGAAACCGATATCTTCAGTGCACACTACACCCGATCTAAACTAGTTAAACTACAAAACTCAAAATTACACGGGGGGCAAAACACTCAAACTAATCTAACAGAAACAAGCTAAACTAAAACAAAACCTAACACGAAGATGAGGCTCAGTTTAGAATCATACAACAACCATCAAAGCATTTACTTAAAGCCAACAAAGTTTAACAAGTAAACTCGAATTACCACAAACTGAGATAATAAATCACCAAATAGCCTAAGCACCCCAAAAAACACAAATTACTTGGACCACAAAGGGTACGCCGAGGCAGAGCGCACACCATACACTGATCTGTTGGGGCTTTAAATCCTCGCGGCTCATCCGGGGATTGGTGGAACTGGCACCGTCATAATGATGATGGACACTTAACCGAACCAATAAGAAACCTAGGAGTGGAGTGAGAAGCGGAGAGAGGCAAGTGGTACTCACTGCAGAGCCACATGGGCAGAGCTGAGCTCCAGCAAGGGGGGCATCTCGAGAGAGGTGGAACATAACACTCCCTAACATCTTGAATTCGTGTGACTTTTTTTTCAAACAAGACTGATCTTTTTCAATAGGCAAAGCAGAAGATTTCTCAGTGCGAGCTCACAGAAAAACATTTTTGTGAGTTTTTACAGAGGCTTGAGACAGAGAAGTTGCTTTTTATTCATTGAGATAAACCACAATACACTCAGCAATACAATTCTTAAACTCTTCCAAGAGAATTGACTTGTGCAATGCCTGAAAATCTGACATTTTGTTCCACACAAACAATACATTTTCTCTTGCAAATTAAACATTAGTCTGATTGGAATATTTCTTATGGGTTCTAAAATGCTGTCTGTAAGCTTCGGGTACGAGTTCTCGCTGGTAAAAAATTGCCCTTTTGACAACGTCATAATCCAAAATATCCTGTAAGGATTAGAGCAGCACATGCCTCTTGAGCATTTCCTGTTAACCAGTTTGTTCGAATAGATTAAAATAGGAGTCGACCTCGGTCTCTCTAAATTGAGGTACAAGAGATATGTTTTTACTCGCATCGAACGTCTCAACAGATTCTGCGGCAGTCGAGACAGCATCATTCTGCACTGGTTGAACAGGAGGTACAGGTGCATTTCTGGCAGCATTCAGTTCGATCTCTTGCAACATGATTTGCGTATCCTCCTCTATTTCAAGCCTGCAGATCTCAAGACACAGTTTCCTTTCAGCATGACTCTCGCACTCACGCTCTACATTGTGGAGTCTTGCATGGTGAGTTTTGAGGCACACCTCACCTTCAGACTCAACCTCAATGGGTGAAAAGGGTTCGAGGGCGGCAAACCAGCTTTGGCTTCAGAAACCTCTGCCACAGCAGCTTTGCTCGCTTCCTCCGCTTCCCCCTTACCTGTGTGAGCAGAGACATTTTCAACACCAGGTGAGCTCTCAGCCAGCACCAAAAAACCCAGCTCCTTTAAATAAATGCCGCACAATGACTCCTTTTATGTGATGCTGTAACTGCTGTCTGCTAATCGACATAGGGAAATGCTCAGCAGCCCTTAATAAATAATCTTTTCTAAAAGTATCTAACTGTTTGACAGATGGTGCACTAACAATCTGTTCAAATCAAACTCAGCCATACTAATGTTATGCTCTCAAACACATCATCTCCCCTCATCCCATAAAGAGATGAATTTTGTTTAAGCATCCCACTGCTGTCACCAATACATGTTACGAGTTTATGAAGTTAAAAGGGATGGCGTAACATTTAAGTGAGACAATGTAATGTGTGAAGGCAGATCAGTTATTTAAAGGACAAAAAAGAAGAGATAACAACAATAACAGAAGGAAAATATTTACAATATTATTTATAAACAAAAAAGAAAATTATGAGTGTTAGCCAAATCAAAGAAATTAACAAAACAAAACAATCCTTAAATCGAAAGATTAAACTAGACAAGAAAATAAAGTATCGAAATTAAACCAGATATCTTCAGTGCACACAACGCCCGATCTAAACTAATTAAAGAGCCTATATTATGCATTATAAAAGGTAATTTTTGGTTTTGGGGGTCTCCAACAACTTTCAGACATAATAAAATAGGCTATTTTTCTCAATTTAGTATCATACAACAACGATCTGCAGTTCCTACTACTTAAAGGTGCAGTATGTAAGTTTGACACCCAGTGGTTGAACTAGGTATTGCACTCCTGGATCAAAACACGTAAGCGCAGGTTGCCAAATTGACGCGAGTACCTGAATATCGAGCCTAAAGACTGATTTGAACCGTTTTCTAACTAAAAGCAACGGCACACGATAGTAGAAATATTTTTTCATGCTAAAAGGAGTTTTTGTCCTAACCAACACCTGAAATTTCTATTTTAGAAACGGCTTATATTTCTCACAGATGAGCAACTCACATCAGGTACACCACATGTGCTTTATTCAGTGTTAAATGCTAATAATGTAATGAGTTTGGCTGGCATTTCACATGACATTTATTGCCATACTACAGCAGATAGTTTCACCTCAGATCTTGAAAATAAAATAAACCGTGTGAAATTGAACTTTAGAACTGTGACTCAGTGCAAGCCAAGTTACAAAACAAATATCAATCATTCAGCATGTACATATAATAAAGAGGTTTAATATGTATTAATTAGATTATAAACCTTACCATTTCGTGAGTGAGTGCATATTCTGTGATTCTGAATGGCTGTATTTAAATTTGTCATGTTTCGTCTGTTGCAAACAGCCAAATTGCTTATCACTGCAAATCTCATCACGTATAGTGTGTTGTTAGGACACGGGATTACATTGTAACCTGCTCACCTAATGTTTATGTTCGTAATATTTATATTATTTGCTAATTAATAACCTCATGTGTAACTGAATCTGAAAAGGTCGCATTTCGGTCGCAGACGCATACTTTGAGAGCCTTCATAACTGAATAAATCAAATACATGGTTTTCCAGCAAGGCAACCCTGGGTGCTGAAATATAATTGGCTAAACTGGCCGTGGGCGGGTTAAAATAACCAAAACAAAGACAGCTTTCCAGCACTGAAAGCACATTTTCAAAGGAGAGTATCTGAGTTCAGCATTGTTTTTCAGATAAACAAGAATGTCCACTTAGCATGTTTCTTAAATGTCTGCAAACATATTATGGTGTTTTTATGCTTTAGAAGAGTCAACAACTTACATACAGCACCTTTAAAGCCAATGAAGTTCAAAAGATGAACTTGAATGAAATCAGAAACATGAAGCAATAAATCAGTAAACAGAGCATTGCAAAGACCATTCGGAGCATAAAGGTTTGCCGAGGCAGAGGGCACACCACATAGTGAACTTACAGGTCTTTAAATTCACCCGGCTCATCAGCTGATTGGTGGAACTGGTATCGTCATAATGATGATTGGCATTTGAATGGACCAATAAACACAAGTGAAGTCAAGTCAAGTTTATTTATATAGCGCTTTTCACAATGTAGATTGTGTCAAAGCAGCTTAACATAGTTCTAGTAAAGTCCAGATTTCAGAGTTAAAGTTCAGTGTAGTTTAGTTCAGTGTGGTCTAAATTTCACTGCTGAAAGTTCAAACACCGCAGAGCAAATCCACCGAAGCACAGTTTCACACTCAGGTTCACACACAAACACAACCTAAGGGTGGAGTAGTAGCGGAGAGAGGGTGAGAAATAAAATATACACAAAACAAATGTGGAAAGTAACAGGCATGTTGGCAGGAGACAGGGAGCTGTGACAGACCCTGGGAGTTTTGTCACTAATGTGGTTTCTGTCTATTGTAGCCCATAGGGAAGGGCAGGTAGTGTGGAGGTAACAGGTATAGTCAACACTGTTGGAGGCTGAGGAGCCACATTTGACATTGACACAGACTGTACTGCAACGGCAGTGTGAGCAGATGGTTTGATGTCAGGGACTGGCAATGAGAATGCTTGTGCCCCTGGGTTAAGTTCAGCAGGCAAGGATAAGTAGAGTATATAGAGTAACTATAGAGTAAGTAACAAATTAGCGCCACTGTGGTGGTCTAGGTGACGGCTGTAACACTGCCGAGACATGAGGATTAGACAGTTCAGTAGAATAAGGCAGCAGACATGATGTCACACTAGGGACCGAAAGAGAGGCTGCTGAGGCTTATAAGACATGAGCTGAGGTTAACAAGTCAGGTTGTGCTGTGTCCAAATTGTTGCATGTTTGGAGAACCAGAGTCTGTCAGAACTGGAGTGGTCATCCTAGTGTCCATCAGGAGCATAGAGTATGCAAACTTAGCTACTTCAAGTTGTTTCTGTTTGTTGCAGCTTACGCTGTCATTCTAGTTGTTTCGCCAGGGCCACCTTTGTTGCAAATGCTTGCTATTGCATTTGCTTGGCTTCTTTAGCTTGTGACTGCAGTATAACTTGCATTATCTCAGATGTGCCACATTGTGATTTGTCCATGTTAGTTCAATCTGCATGAGCCCACATATGCATTGCACGAGTGCTGCAGCAGTGACCACTCACGCTGGAGTTCATATCTCATAGCTCCCCTCCAAATTTTCAACTGTAGCAAATTTTAGGGGGTTTGTGAAATATCCGTTTGGCTGCTGTCCTGCCCTAAATTGCACACTCTGCGATGGGTAGTGATGGGAGCAGAAGAGGCCAACAGTATTCACAAATAGAAACATTTGTGGTTTGTATTGAACCTTAGAAAAACAAAGAGCAGGGCAGACACTCTTTATCACTCTAACCACTTTTAATGTAGCACTTCAATCACACATACATACAAAAAAATGCTTCTCTCACATCACGCGACATAAAAAACATTTAACAATATCACACCTGCACTAAATGCACATCAAACTTGGTGTTTTCAGTGCTCTGGTATGAGCTCAGTTAAATATTTGATTATTTATAATTGGTTAAAGCCAATCCAGCTGTTGCTTTCAAAAAGGTAAACAAATGGCAGTGATCATGAATACGGCTTGGGAGAAAATTGGTATAGTGTTTTTTTTTTTTTTTTTTAATTACTTACCATAAACCAAGTCTTTCCTTGCTTCTGATGAAGCTGACAAGAAAATTGCACTTTCTCATATAGGTGTGAACTGTGCAAGTGTGATCAGTGCTCAACAAGTGTGAAATATCACATAAAAGGATTAGTTCGAACACTTACATTATATTCAACAATATCAGTATAACAATTCAGTCTCTATTACTTACAGTATTGCTCTTTGCTTCTCTTAAAGGTAACCTGAATGTATTTTAAAAAGAAATACAATACGCATTCATATTTATTCACAATGAAAAAGATGCATGACATACAGTTTATCTACACATTTTAAGTAACCTGTGTATACATCTGATAACACAAATGTGTAATTATAGGGTTTTAAGTATTCCTCTTTAAGGTGAGCTGTGGGCACTTGTAACTTGTATCCAAGTCGTTTATTTACAGTAGTAAGTATCTTCCCTCTTAAAATTAGTTTCTACTTTAATTTTATTGTTATTTGTATTAATTACATTTTAATTAAATGTAAAATGTTTTATGTCTATAAAATGAAACTAATCAATTAGTTTCTAAATTAATTAGTTTCTAAATTAAAAGCAAAACAAACAATCACCACTAGGTGGCAATTGGTGCCGAGAGAACATCCTGTGATGCATTGTAATGCTGCTGCTTCTAGTTTAACTCAGTTACAATATTACAGTCTTTGTCAGACATCAGACTAATGACATGAATGTTTCATACACATATATACAAATGATTATGGTCCATACAGAAAGGGTTGTGATCATCTCAGTCGAAGCTGTTGTCACATTGAAATTCAACCAATATTGAATACAGTTTTGAAATATATCTTTTTGTTTTATCTTACATGTTTATATAAGAAAGAATTTTCTTGTGCTGGTAAACAAAATTATTATTATTATTATTATTATTATTAGATTACTAGAGACATATGAATAAGTCAAAATGAGGAATTCCATAGCTTAACTTTATACACCGTTTATTAAAAAAATGAATTTAACAAAGGCTTTATAAAGGTTACAAAATATTTAAAATAAGTTATAAGTTGAATAAATAGTTTTGCTCCTGTGTGCAACTATATAGTTACATTTACACACAGAAACAAAACCATTTTATATAACCATTTCATGAAGAATGCATTAAACTGGTAACATGTTTGAGACATTAATATGAAGTAATAATTAAATATAAAATAAATTAAAGTTCATTTTAAATATGCAAAAAACTTTATCTATAATATCTTATTTGATGTTTAAATGGATTATTTATAAATGAAAATATTTATTTCATGAAAATGCTTTAGTGCTTCAAAATATTATTTGATTATAATTTAATATAATTTATGACAATCTTTCTTTCTTTTATTTTCTTTTATTTTTTTAAATATATGTATTGTTATGTTTTGTTAATATTAATTTGAGTAAATTCAATAAATATACTATCATTTAACTATATGCTTTTGTTATTTGTCCTGCTCACCAATGTTCAACAACCATTGAAACACTATGAAGCACGCTGCATGTAAATTTACATTATATTAGCTGGTATTTTTCTTACATTCACAGTTTTTTTTTTTTAATTAATCAGTTTTATAATTTATTATTGTATATTACTGTGCTATTGCAATATTTTTTATATTTAGTCTACACAATTGATCAAATGCTTATGTTTTCATCATATGCTGTAAATTAAATATTGCTATATATTAGGCTACTTGATTTTATGTTTATATTTTTGTGAAAATCGTGTTATGTTTACAGTGTAGTAATTAGTGTTGTAATAACAGAAAGTGACAATCACTGTCAAAGAAGAAAAAGATATTGTAAAAAATATGAATTGCTGATTAGAGTCAACAGAGCAGGTAGGGCTTTTTAGAGAGTTTAATTAAACAAAACACTTTCTTATTTATTTCAGTTTCAGTTTCATCCCTACTAGTAAAATACAGGAGGAGCTATGAAGTAAACCATGGAGAAGAAGGACAATAGTTCTGATTGGACAGAGTCCATGTACCATCGGCAGCCACTCCTCTTACTACCGCGAAACGACGCGAAAATCTTAATAACCACGTGAATATATAACCGAACAAGTTCCCTACAAGCTTTCCAGTTACCCGCATCCTGGGGAATTGGTTTGTTTTTTTTCCAGGATGGGATGCATTTTGGATATTTCCGCCGGGTGGTGCATTTCACGGATTTCCCGCAGAATTAATTTTCTGTAATATCTTGCTGAATTTATTTGAAAGGCTCCACAGGACGAAACGGTATGTTTATACATTTGTCTAGTTGGTTGAACATCTAAGTATGTTTTTACGAGGTGGATTGTGATTAGGGTCAATGGGGTTGAAGAAAAGAGATGATAATATAGTTCAGGGGTGAGGGGTGTGTGATTGCATGAATCCTTTCGGTCTGTGCATTGGTGTATGTATGAAAATGCATTCAGATTAAATTCGAATATCAACAGGCTGCCGATAAGCTCGTGAATAAGTAATACGCGTTAAGGTCTAGTTTATTAAGAAGTGCGAGGGAACAGTTTTGTTTAGGTTTGTAGCTTACCTTTGTTTATGTTCCGCCCGTTTTCCAAAATAATACAGTTTAGTATTGAGGATGGTCCTTTTTCTGTGCCTTTAATTTATTTGTACATTTGTTAAACTCTAAGTATTTGTGTAATTTTTTATCCATACTTGTATGCAATATTGTAAATAACGCTGACAGTTGACGTTTGGAATTATCTAACGTTAGCCTATAGGTTTGCTCTTTCGACTGTTGAGTTGTCTGTTCCACTGTTTGTTTCAGGGAATTGCACAGGAAGGTGTTCAAGGTTTCCTAGAAACTTAAGGTAAAGCTTTCTGCTGTCATATTTGGTTGGAATATTGCCTGCCTGCCAGCTTTAGACCTGTTTGAATGGTCGTTTGGGCCTAGTCTCACTTGTTTATACTCAAAGTTGTTATTATGTAACGGGTAATGTTATTTTCGGTTGCTGTTTTGCTCAGTCGATCAAACAACGCAAAAATAGTGTTTAGTTGTTTATTTATTTAGGGGAAAACAGCAAACTGCCTTTACGAATTTATTGTGTAACAACGACGTAGTAATTACATCTAGAAAATAAATTGTGAGTAAAAGGCTTGAAACATGGTTGTTAAAATGCCACAAAGTCAAACTTCCTGTTTAGGTCGAGTGCTTTGTCCATTGTGTCAGCGCGCACACAACTGGCTTTGAGGGAATCAGGTCTGAACATAACACCATGTTGTGTGGTTTGCGTATGTTGGAACAGTCCCTGTTGTAGCCTATACATTTAGTATAATTTTTTAATATATGTTTAATCTGTATTTACGTTTTTAAAATGTTACGGCTTGTTTGAAACGCCGAAGCAGAATATCTGCTATCGTAATATGTTTTCTAATGTTTTTAAAAGCATTTTTACATTATTATTATTAGTATTAGTTATTGTTATAGCATATTTTGTAAGTTGCAGTATTTATGTCGGTTCATACAATTTTGTCTACTTATTATCTGCTTATTGTCATAGATTGTGTTCAGCAGTATGAGAAAAAAATCCTACTGTTGCTTTGTGAAGGCTTGCATATTTATGAGTATTAAAAAACGTATCCAGTGAATATGGTTTTAAATGATTTTAAAATACATTCTATGAAAGTTTTACGTTTACTGTTAATGTAAATTATATCTGATAGATTCCAACACATGCAGACATATTTGAATAACAGAAAGGTTACTGCATAGTTTCAGCTACTTAAAGCAGAACCACGTGACCAGCTTTACATTCTTCCTATATGTGGCCAGCCTGCAGTTTTTAGCAAGTGTCTTTGCAGCCTTTTTGATACATTCGTGCTTTTAAAGAAAGCATTTTAGCAAGGATTTTACATGTCACAACATGCAAAACCCAAATAAACAGACTGATCTAACTGTTTTTGATAGTAATTTTATAAGAATCAGAGAACGTATGCTTGGCACTAAATCAGCAAATGAAACATTCCATCTCTTTGAGAGAGAATTGTTAGTTTCACATTTTCATTTTTACATTTGCAGACTTTTTTCAGTCCACCAAAAACAACATTATCTAAGTTATTGGTTGTATTAAATAATATAGTGAGATCCTGCACGGTCTTCATAAAGCAAATTCTGAAGTGAGATGTTGGTTAAGAACATAATTAAGTTCACTGTAATGGTTGTAAAGCACATACCATATACTTACAAACTGACAAGGTGTGTCATTTATATAGGGTGCATTGTTGTACATTGTGTGGCTTTGTGGCTGCTTTTCAGCAAATTTTCTATTTGTTTGTAACTGTTGCTATATTATACATGTTATACAAGCTTAATTTTGTACATTTTAATCTGCAGAGATTTTAACCTTTTGCTGTGTTTGTGGCAAAGGAGTCTAATTTCCCAAATAAATGTATTTCTATGTTTTAATAAAAATAAATAAACATTTGTTGTCAATATTGTGTAATCACTAAATAGCCACCTGGCTTTTTAAATAATGGTATTTAAATGATAATGAAATTAGAATTACCTTCCATAATTAACACTTAATAAATTGTGTAAGTTCTGTTTGTTTGCATTTTTTTGTTCGGTTTGTATGGTTGATTTTATTTGAACTCTTTTAAGTTTTCAAATGTTCAAGTAAGTTTATATTAAAGTGTAAGTACATGAAGAAAATAACCTTTCCTGTTCACGCATTAACTATTGCAAAATTTTCCTATTTAACTCCAAAAGAAAAGTTATCAAGAATCAGATGTAATGCATATAATAAACATAATATTAATACATTTGATGCAATACATATTTTGATTCATATATTAAATATATTGTTTGGTAATAATTGTAAAAACCTGTACAGTATTATAATGATGATTACAGTAATTATAATAATACATTTGACACAATAAATATTTAGATTCATACATTAAAAATATTGATTGGTAATAATTGTTAAAACCTGAACAGCAAAGTAATCTCAGCAATACCACAAGCATGCACAAAACCTGAACTTTTTAGAGGTTCTATCAGCTTTTGATTATACATTTTGTATTTAATAATTAAATTGCTTATTTGTTTAGATGTTTTACATTTGAAAATATGTCTGCTCCACTAAATTGAGTTTATTTTAAGCTGGGTGTTAAAACAAATTAAATCAGTGCTTTTTAGATTTCACAAGAATTGGAAATATAGAGCCTTTGAGAGTGTGTGTCAGCAAAGTTATACAGAATCAATTCATGCTTTGATCAAATTTATCAAAGCCATTTAATGAACTACAAAAATAAGGAAACAAAACATAAAAATGTATGGAGCTTAAATTCTACTTTACAACTGTACAAGCACAATCATTGATAGCATAAGATATATATATTTAGGTCACTGTATTTTTGTGAATTAGTTTATAATTCTTATCTGAAAGTAAACTGTAGCTTTTAAAAATTACATGCTTTTTTAATATCTTCAAATAAAAAAAAGCAGATCAATTTTGTTTTTCTATCTGGACCATGTTAAAACAACTCGGTTAATACAACAATTTATAAAACTATCATTATTTTATTAAGAATTAAAACTTTTTAAATGCCATTTTTTTGTGAGGAGGTAGTGAGTTTTTTTATTTATACATGATTTTGCTGAAGTACATTTTCGGAAAGACTTTTCTTTATTGAATCTGCATAGATGCGGTAGTGCGGAGACAGCGCTACTACAGTCAGTGGAAGTGGGCCAAGGCACCCGGCTTGTGTGTGTGTGTGTGTGTGTGCGCGTGTGTGTGTGTGTGTGTGTGTGTGTGTGTGTGTGTGTGTAACCAGAGCCGAGCGTATCAGATGCCACACTGTGAACAGGACTTCAGTTCTGTCACCCTGTGTCATCTGATGCAGAGGAATCCTGTCACAGAACACATGTTGAATGTAGCTATCATGATTAGAACAGCAGATGAGTGTAGGGAAATGCTATTTTATATGATAAGTTGGCTGGTCAGTAACTGTTTTTAGTTTAGGTATAATGATCTTGTGTATTTGGTTATACATTTAAAGATTATACATTCATTTCATTCATTCATGTACATATACATTTTCTGATTTCATTGCATTCTGCTGAACTGACTCACTCCACTGCATAGTTTGGACCCTGTTGTTAATAAAAATGTAACATTTAACTTTTTTTTGTGAAGTACAAATTTCCTGAATATTAGAATATTTCCTGTGTTTTTAAAATGTATATTATACAGCGGTGGCACTGGCAGTGATGAATCTGTTTATTCCCTTTTATTTTTGTATCAATGTATCATTTTTTTTGCCATTTTAACATTTTGTATCAAGCTGAAAAAACTGTTTAATTTAAAACTTTAGCAGAGGAAATTTCTTTCATATTTTAACAAAATGGAAATTATAATCTCAATACAGGCAAATATGTTGCAATAAAACCAAACAGCATAACAGTTAACTTTAAAGAGTTGTTTTCATATTTAGCAGAAAATGTACTTGTAATTGTTTCTATGGATTTCTTTGCATTTCTAGGATGTTGTGGACTATTGAATAATGTCACTTACTAACAGTTAAGGCAAGTGACAAGTAAAGTTAAGGCAAGTTTTATAAATTCACATTCAGTCTGACTCTGGTATGTACTGTAATGCCTTCACGATTCTGTGAATTCCAGAAATTGTGTCTTAGCCCTGTAAAGTCTGACATATGGATTTACTATCATATTTCTTTTTTTTTTTAGAAATTGTTTGTGAAGTATCATATTTTATTTAGGCTCATCATACTTTTATAACGCTGATAGTTTCACATAAGAGAATAGCTGAAACTTGAGGAGTAAAAAATGTGATTCAGTTCAGTTCTTAAGAAAAGAAATTGAAAATTTGAAAATACTATTGAAAATTGTGATCTATGAGTACTGTGGGAAAGTTGGGAAGCAGAAATACAAACTGAGAGGGAGAGAGAGAAACATTGTTTATTATTGTTTCATTATATCAAAGTTTTTTTAGTTTATTATATGTATATTGGGTGCAAAGCATAAAAAGCGAATGCAGTGATGATTAAGATAAGTACAAACTTTCCCCAAAAGCCTATCAAACAGTATTTAATGCTCATATTTTAACATGATTCTTTTTAGAAATGATGTATATGGATAATTAAACAAACCTAAGCTGATTCAGTATAACAATATTTCAGTTATACTTGCACTACTAAATGTTGGACTATTTCATTCCAAAACATGGGTAAAATATAGACAAACCCCACTTTTGGTTTAAATAAAAAAATGACACAATGATTTGGTTTGTCTATGGTCAACCAAGCATTTTTATATACACACTTTATAAAAAAAAAATCAAGATTTCCCAGAAATAAAGTTGTGTAACCTGAACCTAAAAGTGGAAAAGATTTTTACATGCTAAAAATTACTATTGGTCAGAAGTCAACAGAAGAGCAAAATTTTCATCAAAGTGTTTTAAGGATCGTCAATTAATATCCCATTTCATTTGAAAAGGTTTATAATAAAAAAATTAAATGGCACTTGCAGACACCATATGAGATACGCCGGACACTATTTGAGATCGGTTACACCAGTAGAGGGAGTGCAGGGGTATTAAGAGATTACATGGATAACTCCATCTCCATTCATCCTTACACTGTCTCTCTCTGCGTCTTATTGGCCACATCCATTAACAATACTTGTAATAATTTTTGGGCTAAAGATGGTGTAGACCATCCATCAGGTGGTTAAGGTCTGTTTCTTTATCAATTACTCTTTTGCTTTCAGTGCACATGGACTCACACACATTGACTTATAATCACGTTCAGTGTCTTTGCCCCATACCCAGACTGAAGCAACACTGATGACTTGGGGATGGTGCAGGAGTTGCTATGGAAACCCCATAGCTGGTGAGTGTGGAGGTATAGGCAGGTCGGCTGGGCTTTTGTTAAGGATGGAGTGTGTGAGTGGAGTCTAGAGCAACACAATAGCCCACTGAGACCAGCTCACAGGAGAGGGAATTTACTGGGAAAAACTGATCTATAGAAACTGTGTGAAAGGTTGGGAAGCAGAAACACAAACGTGGTGTGAAAGTGAAAAGACAGGAACACTCCCTGTTTGCTTGTGGGTGTCGGCTGATCAACAGGTTAGGTGACATGTAAAAGGCACACAGAGAAGAGCTGATTCATATTGCAATAGTTTACGCCAGTCAATAATGCAATGTTCTACTTATTATATCATCTTAAGAAGTGGTTAATGACAAATACATATATTTATATTTTGAAGGAAAGCTCTTTTTTAATGGTAAAATCATATGTATCATTAATTTGAACATGAAACAAGTTGCAGTAGTCTTTTCTTTGATGTTGTTATGTATATTCAATTAAAACATCTTGAAGAAGTAGAATGTAGGACGGGACTTGATTTTGTATGCTTATGGTTAGTCAGTGGTCAATCTTGTAAGTGACAGATTATCTTACCCTCACATCGTCAGGGAAGAGATATCACTGCAAGAGGGAGGAAAAGTCATTTTTATCAAAGATTATGGGGACACAAAATAAAAAAATAAAAAATTCTTATTTCTATATTACATTATTCTGTGCAACATTTCAGCATTGATATCAATGTATGTGAAATTTTGTATATCAAAAAAAAACCCAAACAGTATTTATACAGAAGTATACCCAAGTTCACCCAAAAGTGAAAATTCTGTCAAAAGCCATTCCGGTCCCCATTGATTTCTTTCTGTTCTTAGACCTTAGGACTTTTTAGGAACAGAACATTCAATTACTACTTTGTTCATCTAATTGCATTATGCAGTGTACTTACATTATTTTATTTAGTCAAATATCTGGGTTGAAGCTTGAATTTTCAGGGTTGTGGAGACAGTCATCCCACGGTTTGCCTGTTACAAGGACACTGAGTAACAAATTTGAATAATAGTAATAGTTTTGTATTCACTGATTCTGGTTCCCCAAAAGTGATAGTAGCTTTTTATGTATTGAATTTTAATAATGCTTTCTTTTATTTGTGTTGACATTGTATCTAAAAATTAAGTATAAAATAGGCTACCACTGTCATATTGTAAATACAGTAAATTAAATGTGATTGTGTGATTAATGTTCTGTGAAGGATATAAAAGATTTTATGTTTGATATTGTATGCTCGATATTACTGTAGATGTTAGTTTTTTTCTTTTAGTGTGTTCTGGAAGATTCAGTAGCTCCACTATGGCTTCATGGCAGTGTGGAAAACAATTTCTTTATAGAAGAGTTTTAGCATCCCAGTCGCATTAGTGGAAGAAATGCAGGTATTCACGAACACTTAATGCAACTGAATGCCTTGAAAATCATTTGCTAATGGTGTTTCTTATACTCACACACACACACGCACGCACGCACGCACGCACGCACACACACACAGATACACTCCTCATTCTCTACTTGTTCCGATCTCCATTGTGGTTTTGTAAAAAAGTTTTACTGAGCGTGTTTGCATTTACAAGAGTTTGCCATTATAAAATGCAAACCTTTATTCCAGTCTGTAATTCGGCTGTACGATATTGTAAAATCAGATATTGTGATATTTTGTTAGCATAGATAAATAGAATAGACCAAAGGTAAAAGTGAAATAAACAGTGCTTTATGGCTTTCTGAGGAGTCTAACAGTATTCAGGTTAGGGCTGTATGATTTGGGGAGAAAAAGCTAATAGCAATTTTTCTGAATAACCAGCTCAATATTCTAAACAGACTTTAAATGAAAAGAATACAACATGCTTTAACTGTATATGGTTTACAATAAGGTTGTATTAGTTAATATTAATGTATAACTAACATGAACAAACAATGAATACATTTATTACAGTATTTATTCACAGTTGTTTTTGTTGATATTTGAAAACAAAGTTGTTTATTGTTAGCTCTTGTTAACTTACAGTAAATTAACTAAAGGTAACAAGCATGAATTTGATTGTAATGATGCATTATTAAATGTTGAAGTATGATAAATGCAACACAAGTATTGTTGAATATTAGTTGATAGATGTTAGTAGAGAGTTTACAGAGCATCACTGTTATGAACAGAAACAGTGTCTCATTCCAAGAGTGAGCGCTCAGTCAGTCTGTTAAGAGCAGACGAGTGATAATATATCTGAACTAAATTTATTCCAAACTTAGTAACTGGTGAAAGAAATCAGTTTATCTGAGCCCTCTGACTAGTGAGATGCCATCATTACTCCATCCTCCTGTTCGTTTGTTTTTTTTAATGGTGGGTGATACATGCTTTTGGTTTCAACTATTTTGATTGGGCAGAACAAGAGTGTGCTCATTCAATTGGCAAGCAAGCCTGTCACTCGAAAGGACATTCAGGCACTTGTTCTTGGGTGCATATTTATATTTATATTGCAGCCTTTTGCAATTTGCAATGTTTCAAATCGTGATGATTACAATTTGATTAATCGCACAGCCCTAATTCATGTACAGAACTGTGATAATCAAATGTAACATGACACTGTATAGTCCTTATTGTATAAATAACTAAATAAAATGTATCTTAATTAATGTTACAAATGGTACAATTTCTTGTGCCTGAATACCTTCAATTTTCTTGAAATGCTCACACACACGCTCTCAGGCCTTAAATGCTGAACTTTTACTTTTATTATGGTTAAAGGTCCCATGAAATTAAAGGTCCCATGAAATTAAAATAAAGTTTTTTAGATGTTAGTATCAGTATTATTCGTTTTTAGGATATCTATAAGCTAGTGTGCCCCAAAACAGTGACAAAATTCGCATTTAGAACATATAAAACTGATATAAACATGTAAAGCTTGTAGTTTGTCACTTCCGCCCAAATGGACCAACGGTTATTTTCACGTCAACTCACACTACAGTTTCTCATCACATCATAACCAATCAAATGCTCTCTAGTATCTGACATACCCCGCCCCTTTAAGACACTTTTCATTTGATGCACTTGAGCTCAACCACTCTCACTGGCAGAGATGTGATAAAACAAAACACTATTGGCTGTTTTTTTTAAAAAGGGGATGAACTACTCTATGTCCCACCCTCTCATCGTGTTTCGGTTGAGATTACGTCAAACATCGAATAAAAATGCATATTTCAAAGCATTTCACAGGACCTTTTTTTTTTTAGATGTTAGTATCAGTATTGATAGTTTTTAGGATATCTATACCAAAACAGTGACAAAATTCAAGTTTAGGAGATATTAAACTACTATAAACATGTAAAGCTTGCAGTTTGTCACTTCCGCCTAAATGGATTGACGTTTTTTTTTCACGTCACCTCATATTTTAGTTTCTCATAAAATTGTGACCAATCAAATGCTCTCTAGTATCTGACATTTGATGCGCTTGAGCTCAACCACTCTCACTGGCAGGGCGTTAATAAAACAAAACATTATTGGTTGTTTTTTTAAAAGGGGAAGAGCTACACTATGTCCCACCCTCTCTTCGTGTTTTGGTTGAGATTACGTCAAACATGGAATACAAAATGCACATTTCAAAGCACTTCATGGGACCTTTAAACTCTGCAGTGACCCAAGAAATCTCATATGTTCTGAACTGTTGTGTCTGGTCAACTATAATCTCAACTCAGCATTGTATATCCCACAGTGTGACTATGCACACAGTGAGATATCGATGCTGAAACAATATATGCAGCCCTAGTCTGTAACTAGTCTGTAACTTTTTTGCAGTATGACTGTAAACTTTATTTCACCTGACTGTTTTTTGTTTTTTTTCAGACACTCTACAGTGCCACAGCAAAAGAAATGGTACAATGCAACCCAAATTCCAGAAAAGTTGGGACGCTTTTTAAAATACAATAAAAAACAGAAAATGGAATTGAGGATTTTCTCTTACTTTTATTTAATTGTCAAAAGTACAAAGAAAGTATTTTCAGTGTATTCAACAAGCAAATTAATTGTATTCTGTAAATATTAACACATTTTTATTTTGATGTGTGCAGTAGACTCCGAAATGGTTGTGAAAGAGACAAATGAATGTGAAAATCTCATAGAATATCCAAATGAAGCAGGGATTTTGTTGGATTTTTAAAAACATACCAACCTTTCTGGAATTTGGGTTGTAGTGTAAACACAACACGTCTTTCTATTATTCATTTTTATTTATCTACACATTAACACATAGTGTGACTGTATGTCTCTATCAAGACTTTATGAAATATGGTTGATTTAATAAATTCAATGTGAAATAATGTTTCCCTAAATTCTGTTTAAACAAATTAATTCAACTTCAAATATGTAATTCAATTACATTCGAACAATTCCTTAAATAAATTAGTGTGCAATAAAGGTTTATTGTTAAATTAAAACATGAAAGATTTAGCAATGCTAATAAAGGTAAATTTGAATAGGCTGTATTATCAATACAGATTTGTGTGAAATTAATTTTATTGTGATGAAGTGGGTCTTGAAGCCGGGAAAAGAAGATAAATCCTGGTGTCTGTGTAGACTTTGGGTCACACTCTGCAGCAACCGGTGTTCCTGTATGACTGTCTGTCGGACCTGTTCTTTGCAAAGAATAAAATCTTTTTGGAAGTAACCTTGTAAGACTTTGTCTCTTGATCAGTAAGAGTCTCATTATTTGAAATTGCCACAACAACACACACACACACACACACACACACACACACACACACACACA
>CAIGQV010019186.1:20691963-20721143 GCA_903798115.1 Danio jaintianensis
CACACACACACACACACACACACACACACACACACACACACATAGTGGGTCAGAGGATGAGGATCAGGTTGTGATGGAGATAATGCTTCTTCAGCCTCTTGTGAATCACGTGATAGTCAGTGATCTGATGGCTACATTAGATCTATATGCGATACTGATATTATTAAACCACATGAGCTGATTGTTAGTCTCCAAATATGTCAGTGAATACTGGCTCACAAATAGGGACATGATCACCTCTACATAAACAAGCATAAAGTGTGAGTGCGTATTTGATGGTGTACGTGCAGGATTGTCTCTGTTTAACCCCTTCAGGAGGATTGGAGTCAGCTGAGTGTAGCTATGTGTGCATGTGTTTGGGAGTGGGGGGTGTAACCACACTTAATAGAAGCCTCGCTTGTGTCTAATAATCCCAATCCCCTTAGATTAAAGGATGACGTGTCTCGTAGAGCGCTACTTGGCTCAAACTCTAGCCACGTTGTGTCCTGCTGATAGAATGGGCCATGCATGCATTGCTTCAGGACGTGGGGTTTGACCGAGCACAAATTCTGGACCACAACGAATTGATATAAAAGTTTATGGAAAGCCATATTTTTCACATTCAAGGAAGAAACTTGCTGTCTGGTTCATAATCTATGGCTGCTCTGGACTAAACCTGTAATGAAGACCTAGAACTCAGTACCGCCTCTTCTGTGGTTCAGAGGCAATATTAAGTGACTTGGAAAAGACAACAAGAGTTGTTGGTTGAACCCTTTTAACCAATGACAAGACTTTCTTAAACTCTTTCATACTGTCAGGCTTCATGATTACTGGACCATCAGTGACAAGTTGGAAAAAGGTATCACACTGAGATTAATAGTTTAGGATCATTGCTGTTTATGTTTTAGACAGTAGTTTTAGAAAATGCATATAATCCATGTGATGGAAAAGCAGATTTTTGACTGCTTAATATTTTTGTTGGGAACTGTGATGTCTACCATTCAGAAGTTTTGGATATAAAATAGCACATATGTTTATATGCCATTTACGCCATAATTTAAAGAGTAGTTCACCCCAAAATGAAAATTTCTTCACCATTTACTTATACTCTAGTTGTTCTAAACTTTTATGAATGTATTTCTTTTGTTGAAATAAAAAAACACAAGATATTCTGAAGAATGCTGGAAAAAACAGCCTTTGACATCCATATGAAGAGAAAATAATATGGCTGCATTTTTCCAACATTCTTCTGTATATCTTGTTCAGCATAAGAATGAAACTCACACTTATTTACTCGGATGAGTAAATGAGTACAGAATCGTAATTTTTGGGTAAACTATCCCTTAAACACTCAAAAATAGCACATTGTAACCCATTTTGTTGTTAGTAGATTAAGTGCAATTTATCACCATCAACTCTGTTTGTTTATATAGTGTGTTAGGGCTCATTTACACCGAATGCATCTTTGCTTGTAAAAAATGTTTCAGACTAGTTTAAACTGAATCTTGCAATGAAACCCCGCCTCCAAGTTCATCTGATTGGTCCACTGTTGTGGAACTGACAGTGATGAGCTTTGCTGCATGTGAAAGTTGAAGTTCTTTTATCTTCACAAGGCATCTAAAAACCACGGCCGTCAATCGCAAGTTTACATTGAAAAACAATAGAAAAGTTGTGCATTGGAAAGGAAAAACATGTTCTGTGTGAACGGCCCCTTAGACTTTAAAAGAAATTAGCTCCTGCAATTTTGTGTTTTCTTTCTTTCTTTTTTTGATTACATGTAGATCACTCACCAAAATTTCAACTCCCTTTTTTTATTATTCTGTGATAATTCGCCTTATTTAGTAAATCTGGCTCCTATAATGTTGCAAAATATTTCTGTTTCAAAAACTGCTGATCTTTCTATTTATCAAACTGAAAACGTATAAAATGCTTATTCATTCGATAATTATTCATTTTTAATAAATGAATACATTATTAAATAAAAAAGTATGCCTGTTTTCCTTATAGTGTAGTAATAAACAAATAATTGTCTTGTCATTTTGAGAGCGTTGCATGTTTTAGAATCGTCTTTTTTAATGAGAGAATGAGGATGTGGAAACTCATACATATGCAAATCAGGCATGCTTAGTAAGTTGAGATGTGGACTTGAGTCCTTAAACCTCATTTGCATCACATACATCTAGAATGTGTTCCAAGTGGGATATAATTGGCATTGCATCCATAGAGAAAGGGGCATATGACATTTAAAGTTGCTAAAGCTGAAATTCTATTGTCCACAAGGGGGTCTCTCCCCAGTAGGTTGTTATGAAATGGAATATTGTAGGATTTGCGTTATCTTTGTGATTTGGTTTTGTTTTTTGGCTTTATCTGCTGAATGATACACCTATTAGTCCTGGCATTTTTATAGGCAGAGCACTGATTTAAAGGTCTTTTTTTCCGGTGGGAGGCAGCAGGCAGTGATTAGAGTTACTCCTTTGCCTCGCTGTTGTTTTCTGTGTGGCTCTCTGCACGTCTCATTAGGGTTTGATTGATGTATTGATGTTGTTCCTCTCTGTGTTACGTGCTCTTGTTGATATATGTCAAATTTATCCTAAAACTGCAGAATCATTCCTGCCTTATTAACGTGGTTTACACCAATTTGGACTGTGAATCCATTCAGTCCAGCATTTCCACTACTCATAAAAACACTGAGATGCATTCAAGGTTAGTTTACACCAAGGTCCCATTTATGTATTTTTATAGATGCTTTTATCCAAATCTTCTTTGCATTAAAGGTATTTATTTTATATTAAGTTCATGCATTCTAAGGAATTTAAATCCATGATCTTGTTTACTGTTTATGCTACAGAAATATTCAGAGATCTTTTGGAGGTTGTTTATATTTTAAATCAAATCGTGCATGGGGGCTGTACAATATGACAATATATATCGTAAGGGCAAAATAAAAATCTTTTAATTATCTATTGTTTAATATTGCCCTCTATCATTTGTTTTGTGGTGTCACAAAATTTGTTTTTGTTAACATTGTTTATGGTAATACTTTTTTATAATTTATATTCAGTGCAATTTTACAAGCATTACAGGGATGCAGACAGAAACATGAATAACAGCATCATGAGAAAGTTGCAATCTTAAAAGTACAATGTTTACATTTAGCATTTTATTAAGAATTATTTTAAATTTTTAGGTTGGACCTGTATCATATTTAGTTTATACTTATTTTGTATTTCTACGTTTTTAAATAAACATTTGCCATGCAGTTCTAAATAAAGCGAGACATATGGTGACATATGAATGAGTATTTAAATTGTCAAGTCAAGTCACGTTTATTTATATATCACTTTTCACAATGTAGATTGTGTCAAAGCAGCTTAACATAGTTTTAGTAAAGTCCAGATTTCAGAGTTGAAGTTCAGTGTAGTTTAGTTCAGTGTGGTTTAAATTTCACTGCTGAAAGTTCAAACACTGCAGAGCAAATCCACCGAAGCACAACTCCACAAGTCCCGATCCGAGCAAGCCAGTGGCGACAGTGGTGAGGAAAAAAAAAACTCTGTTGGGCACGACCTTTATTTTTCTGGCCAAACTTCCTGTTTAGAGCTGCAGTCTAGGCGCTGGAGGCTGAAGAAGCTGGACGTCCATCGTGGAGAAGCTGCAGGTGTGAGTAGGGCTCCAGCGGGCGGTCAGGTTGGCCTGCAGGATCAATGTGGGGACTCGTTTATCACGGTGGTCATTCAGGAATCAGTCTCATGCACTCCATTTCTCCATGACGACCACAGCATCAGCTCGGGATACGACCTGGTCCAGGATTATGGATACCTTGGGATCATCTCTTCACAGGTCTTGGATTGCATCAATGGCGCTGCATAGTCTCTAGGGACCTAGGAATGAGTATCCCCAGGTGGAAATAGAGAATAAGGAAAATAATTAGCGTAGCTGCTGTTTATAGTGTATTTAAACGAGATGCAAAAATGTGTTATAGATGAAAATAGCAGTTAAATAAACAAACATAGAAACAAACATGTAAAGCATATGAGTGTTTCTAACACAATGTCTGGTGTATTGAGGAGTGTGTCCTACAGGTGATGTCGAGCCAGCTCACCTGCGTGGAGCACATTTATGCATCATACCGTTATGCAATGCATTGAGTGTATGCTTTACTAAAAAGATAGGTCTTTAATCTAGTTTTGAACTGACAGAGTGTGTCTGAGCCTCGGACATTATCAGAAAGGCTATTCCAGAGTTTAGGAGCCATAAATGAGAAGGCTCGACCACCTTTACTCGACTTTGCTATTCTAGGTACTACAAGAAGCCCTGAGTTTTGAGATCTTAAAGGGTTGGATTGTAGCGAGACAGAAGGTTGGTTAGATAAACAGGAGCTAGATTATTTAAAGCTTTATAGGTAAGAAGCAATATTTTATAATCAATATGGAACTTAACAGGCAGCAAGTGTTAGGAGGAAAAAATTGGGGTGATATGGTCATATTTTCTAGACCTGGTAAGAACTCTGGCAGCTGCATTTTGTACTAGCTGAAGTTTATTAATAGAGGATGCTGGGCAACCAGCAAATAGAGCATTACAGTAATCCAGCCTAGAAGTCATAAAAGCATGAACTAGCTTTTCTGCATCTGAGATGGATAGCATACTTCGTAACTTAGTGATATTTCTCAGATGAAAAGAAGGCGGTTTTTGTGACATGGGAGATATGATATGCATAGCAGTGAAAGCTGATCCCGTGTCTTCTTATAAATGTAAAAAATAAATAGTCCTTTACATGTGGTCAATATATATAAAATATTAAACAATTGAATTTACAGAAATGTGAGTATATATCATTATCAGGACAGGGTATGAGAAGCCTTATACTGTGATTTAAGATTTTTGTCATATCGCCCAGCCCTTTGAAGCAAGTCTGGTAAGTTATTCTATTCCAGTGTTTCTCAACCACGTTCCTGGAGGACTACCAGCCCTGCACATTTGCCATGTCTCCTTAACCAAACACACCTGATTCAGATCATCAGCTCATTAGCAGAGACTGAAAGACCTGTAATGGGTGTGACAAAGGAGACATCCAAAACATGCAGTGTTGGTGGTCTTCCGGGAACGTGGTTGAGAAACACTATTCTATTCTGTTCTATTCTATTCTGGCCTGATATATTATTCATTCATTCATTCATTTTCCTTCAGCTTAGTCCCTTATTTGTCAGGGGTCGCCACAGCGGAATGAACCACCTGATATATTATTTTTATTTATTAAAATATTATTTCTATTAAGAAATAATAGACTATTTAAGTCTTCCCTGCTGGCTACTAAAAAAACAACAATACATGGTTACTATAAGTATTGTCTACTTGGTGACATAGGGTGGTAACTTGGCAAGTCGTTTTACCTTTTATTAATTCTCAGGATATGTATTCTTGATCTCAACAATTAAATTCTTGATATCAAGAACACTGATTGTTGATATAAAAATTACATTTCAACTAGTAACAATGTAAAATTTTGATATCAACAATGATGTCATAATTTGTCATAATTTGATCAATTCTTGATATTAAGAATGCGGATTTAATTATTGATATCAACAATTAAAATTTTGACTTCAAGAATTAAATTGTTGATATCAAGAATGCTGTTTGTTGATATCAAGAATAAATATCCTGAGAATGAATAAAAGTCAAAACGGCCATAGTGTCATTTAATTTTTGCATGGAGCGTTGTCCTCTGCTTTTACAGATACATGATGTGTTACTTTCCACTGTCATGGATTATTTTGTAATTTGCATATTATTTGTATTAATATAAACAACATGTATTTCACGGTTCTGAGTCTAGTTGTTCTGTGGGAAATTGATTTTTGTTTATGGACCCATTTTACAGAGTGTGATGATAAAACTATTTAGCAATTTTTAGCATGCATGCAATTGTCATGCTTCAGGTTTTTTTGTTCAGTTTTATCATACTTTGCATTATATTACTTCTAAATCACAAAATAAATACTCAAAAATTTTTGCAGTGAGGCGTCTGGACTATTTTTCTGTGGCTGTAACTGAAAATGTGACATTTTTCTAGACCCTTATTGCTGTAATCCATCTCTGATAAGAATGCAATTGTAAAGTTTTATTAACATCTATTTTACCCTGCTTTAGTGTAATTCCGTGTTCCAAAAAAAATAAAAATAACATTCCATAGTATTGTAGTGTACAGTGATTTTCTTAATATTGTTTTGGATATCAAGAGCACAAGAGCAGCGAGTGTGTGCGCCCTGGTAAAAGTTCAAAAATGCATTAATATTCCGTTCTATTCTATCTGCTTATGATTTAATCGCACATGCTCACCAGAAAAGCAAAGTCTACACAAATAATGTGCTGACAGGACTTTTCTATGTAGTATACTTGTTCCTGGTGCTTGCAACAGAGCTACTGTGCTGTCATGGCATGTCATGCGTCTCTCAATTCGTTTGCTATCATTAAGATATGACAATATATGTATACATACATACATATATATTTAAAATATATATACCTTTGTCTAAATGAAGTGTTTAGCATTGGATATTAATCAAAATGTATTATGTTTTAATTGAACATGATCTTCTTTACTTAATATTCTAATGATTTTTGGCTTTAAAGTAAAATCTATAATTTTACCCATACAATGTGTTTTTGGTTATTGCCAAAACCATACTTGTGCTGCATAAGACACTTAAGACCACACGTTTTGTGGTCCAGAGTCACAAATATATTGTTTTATTGGCTTGTGTTATTTTAAATCAGTATTATATAATCTCTTAATAATAAGTTATTATGTTAAATTTAAAAGTCTTACAAAACTATATTATGTATTAAAATAAAAAATAATTATTACAAATCATTCAGTTTTTCAGTTTCTGTCCAAGTGCATTCAGAATTTTCGGTTTCGGCCTAGAATTTTCGTTTCAGTGCATTCCTACTGACAAACACAATATCCGAACAGTTTAGATTAGAGTGTTAAACCTGTTAGTAAGTACGTTTGGTCAATGTGATAATGGCAGTTGTTTTGCAACATTTACAGTAAGTCCAACACAAATCCGTCAGATCAGCGGTTTTTGAATATATTATATTATATTATATTATATTATATTATATTATATTATATTATATTATATTAAATTATATTATATTATATTATATTATATTATATTATATTATAGGCTGCACGGTGGCGAAGTGGGTAGCACGTTCGCCTCACAGCAAGAAGGTCGCTGGTTCGAGGCTTGGCTGGGTCAGTTGGCGTTTCTGTGTGGAGTTTGCATGTACATGTTGGCGTGGGTTTCCTCCGGGTGCTCCGGTTTCCCCGACAATTCCAAAAGACATGTGGTATAGGTGAATTGGGTAGGCTAAATTGTCCATAGTGTATGAGTGTGTATGGATGTTTCCCAGTGATGGGTTGCAGCTGGAAGGGCATCCGCTGTGTAAAACATATGCTGGATAAGTTGGCGGTTCATTCCGCTGTGGCGACCCCAGATTAATAAAGGGACTAAGCCGAAAAGAAAATGAATAAATGAATGACTTATATTATAGTAGATTAGATTATTATTAACTCTTGTGGGGTTTTGAATTCTGTATATTTTGTTTTATTGACCATACATAAAATATCAAAATGTGATTTCAAGCCTCAAATTCAAACAATCTCATTATTCATCACAAATCCTGTAAAAGTTTGACCTGAGGGTTAATACAGAATTGTCATACCACATAATGTTCATATATATATATCATGTATTGTGAATAGATATTAAAGAAGCAGTACGGCATGATACACGTTGAGTCACAGACTACTAAAATATGAAACCACAAAAGAGAAATGAATTTTGGGATCACATGATGAATTAGAGAAGCTTATCGGGAATGTCAGTTAATGCGAGTAAAGCATTGAGATATTTTTATTTTATTTTAAAATGTTCTCCTCTCTCCTGCTCTTTTCATGAACCTGAAACATGAATTCCTTAATGCTATTGTACCGTGGTCCTATTTTATCGAATTTCTTAAAAAATATATTATTTAGTTATATGCATTAATCCAAAAAGGGGGGTAATATTCCACACTTTTATCATATCCAGTTGTATATCTGATGTACTCATGTTTGCAACAAGGACCAATGAATTTAGATTAGGAAGTAGTTACATTGTGAATACATTTCATTGTAAATGTAGAAAAAAATCACCTCAACAACCCTCTTTTAAAAATATTGTTTCCAGCATCCCAGGTACCAACACCACCGAGAAAAGATGCATTAGAAAGATTGAAATGATGGTGTTTCAAAAAATTAGATGTAGATTTAGACTGTCATCTAAGAAAACCCTGTCATTGTTTACTCACCGCCATGTCTCTCCAAGCCTGAATTACTTTCTTTCTTCTATAGAATAATAATACAAATTTTAAAGAATGTTTGAAGTAGAACTGAATTGCAGCATTTGGAGCATTTGGTATTTTGGATGCCTCAACTAATCCTGCGGTGTTGTCTTTAGAAGTAGCTAATGGATTGCATGTACTCACTTTGTCAAGTATGCTAATTAAAGATGTTTACTTTTAAACAATAATTTCTGCTGTAGAGGGCATCTGAATGCTAATACACATAGTGCAGCTCATAAATAATTGACTGAGCTATGTAGAATGCTAATGGATTACCCACTGGGGGTAGCAAGATGTTGCTGTGTTGAAATAGTGCACACGGAATGTTAATGTGGAAAGCGATGTCCAGGTGTACCTCTAAAAATGTGAAAAGAGGCAGTGATGCTATTTTTTGGTTCTTTTGTATTCAAGAAAAATGCATCACCTGCAGGTTTTATGATTAAATCCATGTTGACAGTGATTACTGATTTAAAAGTTACAGTGCCAAAACACAGCTTGACACATGTAGACACTGATGACAACTTAGATTCAGCTGGTTTATTTCTCATAATAATGAAATCACCAGGTCTGTGGCTCTATTCCAAAAGCTACTGTCTTCTAGGACAGCATAATGCAATTTTGTTTTTAACCTTTTTTATAGTAAGGCTGCACGATATTAAAAAAAATCTGACATTGCGATATTTTGGATTTCTGCGATATCTATACAATTTTACCAGATGACTTGAATAGCTCTATTTGGGAATGATTTATTAATTTTAGAATAACTGGGATGATTCTGTAGGGGAGTGAATGATGCATGAAATGTAATGAACTAATTACAAGCATAGATAAATACAATAGAGCAAATATAAAAGTCAAAAGTAAAAGACAGAAGCAAAATAAATGCACTCAAAGTCATTCACTTTGTATATGCCACTTTGTTTGTTTGTTTGTTTGTTTATTTATTTATTTGTCTGTTTGTCTGTCTGTCTGTCTATCCATATATCACTCTATCTATCTGACCACCACCCCCATGTGCACACTTTTAGACTTAGGGAACTGTAGGTAAATTTACTACAATATTTTACAAACTGTAATCAGTGATTGGAGGAGATCAATTTTAAATCATAGGGGTGGTTCTAAAGTTGCTGTCAATTCCACAATGCTCAATGCCATTTGATTCTTTTACAGCTCAAAAACAAGAGAAGCACAATTTTGTATCTCTGTTCATTGTAAGTATTAAATTATTATTATAGTCCTATAAAAAATAAAGAAATTTGTTAATATTTGCTGAAAGCTCCTTAAAGTGTGTGCCACAATGCACCAGCACCGCTCAAAATAATTTATTTCATTATGTACATTTTATGCGTATTGTTTCAAAGATTAATATTAAAGGCACAATCACATTCTGAAACAGTCTGCAGGAACAAGGTAAATGCTAAGAACTGTGGTTTTGATCATGTAAACATTCTTTATTTATTTTTTTAAGATGTAGAAAAGTAAACACCTGTTTGTGTTGAATGAATAAACAATTGTTTTTGCATGGCATATATATATATATTTTTTTTATGTCCAGTAACAGGTGAAATAGTTTGTCTTTAGTCATATGAGAATATGACTACTAAATATAAAAAGCTTTTTAACATGCACCATACATTTGTGGGCAGCTAGGTATTTAGACCAGAACTTTATTTATCATGTAGCATCAGGAGGACTAATACTGTATTTTTGTTGTGTAAAGCAAATCTTTCCAAGACCTTCAAGCAGTTGGTTCAAAGTAACATTTAAGTTCAGGCTTGACTAGTATAGATCCATCTAATGAGCAGAGGTGAAAGTTCACATGGATCACTCGGTGTATTAAAGAGTCAGTAGTGTCTTAGCTTTGATCCCACTGGTAGTAGCTCTGACTAAAATTGGCAGTGTTACAGAACTGACCGGTTCACTTCAGGGAGACCTACACTTGCTAGAGCAGATTGTGAGCTGATCAGACCTAGATGTGATTCTGCTGGTCTAGATGGCCAGATATTGTAGATCTGATTAAGGCAAGGCATTAGTTGCTGATGAGGCAAAATTCTTTCGCGCACCAAAGCACTGAGAGAGATTATGTCTAGTGCTTGGCTGATTTGATTAGAAATTCACTTTACGGTTGGTATTTAAGATTAAGGTTAACCCATATCCTTCAGTCTTAGTCTAAAACATAGATATTAATTTGTTGCACTTATAATAATAACACTCTTCTACCTCTTTTGTTCCAGTGGAAAATGCACTTGCTCGCTTTCTTGGCTCTGACTCTTTCAGGATGCTTATGTGCTTAAGTGATTAAGAGACGAAGTGGGAAATCGGGTTAATTCAGCTTAGAAGTGTCTGTAGGCGGTTGAGGGCCACTTCCACTTTAGGGCCCTTAAACATATCTTGAATCTACCTAATGGAGAACCTGAGCTCAGCAGGTTCTGGACCCAGTGTTGTGGTTATTTTGTACTAGTTTTATTGATTTATTGGAGAGTTTTGGGGCTGTTTAATCATCATCATTCTGTTGTTTCATTAGAACCTGAAGCCCTTAAATTTACTTGTTTTTTGTTTTCTGTTTATACACACACAGACACAGATTTTTCACTCATATCTGACACAGACTGGAATATGTTGCACAGTGTTGAGTGTAATTAGTTAACTAGTTACTGTAATTGTGTACATTAATTTAATAGTTTTGTTATACACGTATATTGTGCAAGAATAATTCTGTATTTCAACTAAAGAAGGTTGCATTCATCAAGACGACTGCACATGCTAAATAAACATTGAACTGAGTGAGAAATGTCAGTATATGGTATAAATTCAGAGAAGCAGAATAGTGGTGAATTTTTAGTCATATATTTTGCACAATAACTTGAATTTTAACCTAAAGACGGTGTTCAACAACTGCACACACATAATTTTAATAAAAAATGAATTGAGTAAGAAAGTAATAATGGGATTTGGTGTATGGAATTTGCTGTCATTACTTAAACCTTTCTTAAGTAATTTTTTTTTTATGTAAACCTAAAAACTGGATCGTATGACTGATCGTAATGTTACGGTCTTTACTTTGGAGTAATCATTAAAGTCATATGTTAAAGTTAACATTAAAGTCATAATACATCTTAAGAGTTACACCTCTAACTTTATTCAAGGGCAGCAGGATCATAATTAAAGCTTTTGTTTGTAGTTTATTGTACACTTCATTACTTATTTTTAATGAAAGTATCAATTAAATAATTAGGAAAATAACATCTAAACTAAATGACTGAACAAAAAACAATGAGTATCCTTCAAAAATCTTTAAAAATGTGGATGAACTAAAAACAATCTGTCAGTGACTTGCTGATGTGCATGAAAGCCATCCATGTGTTATTGGGTAGGTCTTATGCATAACCTTATGTATTTAACCATATTTATTTATTTACAGACATTTTGAAAGTGCCTTGTCTGTATTTATGTGGTACATATTGCTTTGATGGCTTATCCACATCACTTGAGGATTATTGGGTAAAACTTTCAGGATACGATTCCATACAGGGTTATATATCAGCACTTTGCAAATGAACAGCAACTCCTAAGTAGCATGTAGAACGTGTTCTTGACTTCTCGTGCATTATTGTTATGTGGATTGCAATATGCATTTGTAACCTTGTACATAGTAAATGCTCTTACAATACATCGTTATCAGGAAACGCGACCCACACATAAGAACTGCAGTGTAAATGCAGTCCTTGATGCCTTTGGACTGGCATTCAAGATATGTCAAAAATGACGTGTCATATACAGGTGTAGATATGTTGGCTCATTACAGCTTCACAATACATTGTTTCAATACAGTGTTACGTGATATTCTCTGGCCATGGCCCTGATGTGTTTTAACAAGGATTGTACAGTAGGATATGTTTACCCTGTGACTCATTACAACAGATCAAGTTTTCCTGGCTTTTCACAAACACATGGGTGGAGAGCCTGAAACCTCTGTTACATGACTAGTTGATTGACACCAATAATGATGTGGAACAACTGTTAAATCATCGTGGTGTCTGCCAGAGGGTGTGTCTGGATTGTCCTGTTGCTATGTTCTGTGAGTGTCTTTTTTCTGTAAAGAGGTGTGTCACTAAAGTGTATTTAGAATAGTGGAATTTGACAGAAGTCTCAGCATGTCTGCAGAACTGTAAGAGCAGGGTGTAGTGTGAAGGTGATCTCTCTGGCAGCGCTAACATGTTTAGATAGTGCAGTTAATGTTTGTGTCCGTGTCAGTAAGATGTGCACACAGTAAGGTAAAAGAAACAATCTATTATTTTTTCAATGCTAAGAGTCAAACTGTCACGGTGCGCTCACTCACAAAGGCACAGGATAACAGGAATTCTCAAAAACACGTAGATTTATTTACACCACACTCACTGGAAGATGGAGACACAGGAACATTCACTACCGGACAATGAAGGAAACAAACTAAGGGGTATATATACACACATGGGCTAATGGGACACAGGAGGGGAACACAGGTGAAACTAATGAACATTAGGAAACGGCGGGAAAACAGAACAAAGGGATCACATGACGACAACACAGAACGGACGCCTGACACAAACTCACATTAAGTATGAATACATATTTATATTAAAAGAAAAGAGTCAATATTGTCTGGCAAGTAGTAAGTGAAAGAGAGAAAGTAGTTTGTAACATATTTTCCAGATGGATAGTTTCAAAAAAGAAAACTTTATGGATGGAAGTGGATTAAAACAAGTTTTGTTTAAAATGTTGCTATTTGTCATCCCTTTGTTTCACAGTCTTTACTGTGTGACTGCAAATCTGATGTCAAAAATAGGTTACAATGACTTATTCTGACAAAAACAACTTGGCTAATTAATCAAATTCATAAACGTATCAGTTCGTAGTCAGTAAAAATTGTGTGATTGTGGCAATTTGTGGTAATTAAAAATATATATTATTCTATTTACTATTGTTATTACTATTATTGTTATTATTTTGTTGATTTGTGTATTTAAAGGATGGATTATCAAGGGAGGAGTTGTATAAATGTTAACCTTAATAATAGTATTAATTATATTATTAATATTATATTTTTATGTATTTATGTACTGATTGATTGATTGATTGATTGATTGATTGATTGATTGATTGATTGATTGATTGATTATCTACTTGGGGAAACTGAAAGTTTTAACCACACCAACGCTTGTTTGACCAGAAATATAGCAAACAGTAATAGTGTTTATATATTATAAATAAATAAATATGTAAAGTTTCTGTAAGGGCAAACATTTTTAAAAACAACTCCTAAAAGTTTGTGCAAACTGTCATACTTTTCTTTTTCAGGATTATCTGATGAACAGAGTTTATTTGAAATAGGCTACACATCATTTTTTAATGCCTTCTTACAGAATAAAAGTATTTATAAAAAAAGACTTTTAATTGGTACAACACCAATTTAATTGATACTGTATTGATAATATTATTTATCATGACTGAATCAATCTAAATACCTCAGGTTAGACTAACAATAGTGTTTTAAGGCTTAGCTTGTGAAGAAACTGATCAGTAAAGTTGTTACTGCTGCATGTTAGCAATTGTGATGTGACCCAAACTCGGAGTCGAAGGTGATGTCAGAACTGTAACTGACACTCATCTGACCCCATTAGTGGAGGTGATGTAGCCTACTGATCTTCTTATAGCTGGTGATGTCATTTGGCCTGCAAGTGCTGTTATGTCACTCTGTTGCAGTCACTGGTGATTGAGAGCGAGTCTTGTTGTTTATCCTTATTTCAACTGACTGACACATATTGTACACACAACCCTACTCTGAACAAATTGGTGTCAATGTGTAGCCTTATTGGCTCATCCTTTTGTATTGAAGTAAATCTCAACTACTTTCCAGACTTTTAACAGAGCTGTCAGTTATTCCTGTTGTTGCAGTAGGTTTATTTCAGACTGCAGAAATGTGGCTTGCTTGTTGTAGGGATGCCGCAATACTCTGTATAATATGGCTCAATACACATATGGATATTGAGGTTTTTCATTTTTTGCATTGAAGTTTAAAAATTATATTTTGCATTTCCCCCATTCCTTTAATTTCTCTCTGAACTGGCTCTGTGCATGTTAGAATGCATGTCCATGTGCTGAAACATGGCTCCCCGTGAGTAATATCCCATCAGTGGGCCCTATGTCAGAGTGTGAGCACACACATGGGACTTGCGTTGGAGATCTGAGAAGTGCTCATCTGAACAGCTGAATGAAAGTTATGATGTGCAAATCTTGATTCTCAATAGTAAGACTCAGTTATAGCCAATAATTATGTCCACCTGTTTGACTTGAAGAGCATTCAATCTTTTATGCCTTGCAATGTCAGGGAAATCGTCTGTAACTTTCTCATTGTGCTGCATCTTAAAGTAAAAACGTCTTATTTCTGCTGCTGTCTGTGTCATTCAATCATTCATTCATTCATTATCCTTCAGCTTAGTCCTTTATTTATCAGGGCTCGCCACAGCGGAATGAACCACCAACTACTCTGGCATATGTTTTATGCAGCAGATGCAGCCACAACCCAGCACCATGCTGGGAAACTGCTGTCTGTGTTTTTAATATTAATCAAACAACAAAAGATAATGAAATCACTCTGCTATTGACTGAATAGCTAGCTCAGTAATGGTTAACATTTATTTAATTTATACAGTGAAGATTATATGTAGTACGCAGTGTTATTTGGTGATATTTCTCAGTTTATGTAACTGAAAACTACTGTTAGGTACATGAAAAACCTGTAAAGCACTGTCTATTTTAGCGTTATCTTTGCTATATTGTGTTATATTTTGTATTGAGTTTTATTTTTATTTATCTTAACGTAACGAAACTGTGACCGAAAACCAAAGGGAACCGTGAGAAGTCTCTATTGTTGCACCCGTAGCTTGTAGTGTAGTGCTTTAGTGCTTTACTAATGTCACTCAGAAATGCTAGGGATAATTTGTGGTGTGTCTGAATGAGTGCTTACAATCTATATATCTATGTCTTTTAAAGTAATCATCGTATAAAATGTGTTACAGATTGAAAGAAGCAAATATTTTACATTCGAATGTCCAGATTAAAGCTACATTTTCAGGTCTAGTAGCCCTGTTCATCAATATGCATTTTTGATGATTGATGCTGAAATGAGCATATAAATTATGACTAGGTTGTAGAAAATAAGCAAAGATCACTCCCTTTATAATGACTGCTCAGCCCTTTTTGTCACAGCAGGTCTCAGCTGCAGGTAGTCAGAGAACAACAACTCCATTGACCTAATTCACAACTGATTCTTAAAGTGTTTACTAACTGCATCAAATACATATGTTTAGCCTGTGTGTGTGTGTGTGTGTGTGTGTGTGTGTGTGTGCGTGCGTGCGTGCGTGCTTGTGTGTGTGGTTGCGTGTGCATGCAGGCTACTGGTGGTGTACTACACATTAAGGGCATGTTGCATATACAATTGCAGGTAAAATAATTATTGATATCTTGAAAAAAACAGTCCCACCCCATCCAGAATTCTGGACAGCTCTTCACATAGTTAATAATGATGCATTTGACAAAAAAAAACCCAAAAAACATCCTCAACATATGCTCCAGAACTCAACACTTGGTCTCCAACAATAGTAACTGTGTTCCCATCAGCTGATAAAAGTCCTTTATTGAATGTGCGTGTGTGTAAGTGAGTGACATTAGGCATGAGCCGGTATAACCTTGGATAAAAAAATCTTGGTTTCACAGTATTGTGATTACTGCTCTAAAATATGTTCTTTTTAAATGTCAGGGAATAGAAACTGCGACTTTTTTGGTATATCTTAATTTATCTTTCTTCTCTGTGGATATAAATAAGCCACTGAACTGTTCAGGTCTATAGTTGGTCTATAGGATGTTGATGTATAAGCGATTTGTTTTTCAAATGTTTTCTAGATCGTTGGGTGACCAGTAGCTTTTGATGTGGATGCCCCATTGCTGCTGGAGATACTCTTGCCCTAAAAAAATATTAAATAGTCTTTGACAAAACAACAAAAACAACAACTTACCTTGAAATGGTGTAATAGAGAATTTTAGCAGTTCTAAAACCTTGACTGTTTCTTAATTCCAAGAACACTTAGAACGCAATCGTGTTCTTGTGGAGACCTTGGAAGAACGAACTCGGGAGACCGCGAGAACAGAGAACGTGTCCTATGAGAAATGAGATACTGCGTTCTTCCTGATGGTCACATGACCTTCATGCAAATTATTTAAACATTACAGCATTCATACAACGATTTATTGCTTTTCCCCTTTTCACAATCTATACTATGCATAAACCTTACAAATATACATTGCACATTACGAGTTTCATCAAATAAACAGCCTTAATGTGTTTATGCCTTTATTAAGATTTTCATGGTAATGTTTACTGTCTCATTTAGGGAAACTCCTGAGATCAATAAGTTATATCTCTGAACTTTAATAATAAATCTATATAAAATGCTGCGCTTCCCACCTCCTTTATTCAGCCGCAATGACTTCTGCAGCAAATTTTGCACTCAAGTCTGCATCGACGCATCCTCGATATCAAGAACACATCCGGGAACTTTCAAATGTCTTCTGTTCTTGCGGTCTTGAGTTTTGTAACTGAACTTTGGCAGTTGATGATGACGATACACGAGAACACAAGGACGCAAGAATGCTGAAGAACGCATATTGAGAAACAGCCCTTGACTTTTCCAAACTGTGGTAAACCTTGAAACCGGTTATCGTGTCGTGCCTAAGTGACATATCAGGACACAAATTTGTATAATGACATGTGTATGACACAGGTATAACTTCTGAGAACATATCCCATGTGCCTATTTTTCTAAAGGCTTACAAATCATGCGTGCATGTAGAAATGCACAATATCGGAAAAATCTGACATTGCGATATTTAGATTTTCTGCAATATAGATTGCGATATGAATACAGTTTCACCAGATAGATTGGATAACGTAACGGTTACTAAAGTAACCCTCGTTCCCCGAGGGGGGGAACGGAAATGCTATGTGGAAACTTCCACTATGGGGATTTCGTCAGAAAGCCAATCATTCTGAAGAGTAATTAAACGGGCCAATGAAATGCCAATGAGTTGGCGGTGTCAGCGTGCACAGCTGGCAGCAATCATAATCAGCTTGTGAATAAGAATGCCCGCTGTGCCACACAACCACACCTTTTCTAGCTGAAGAAGCCGAACTACAGCTGTCAGCTAAGGCGCAATCCCTGTGGCGAAGGAACATAGCATTTCCGTTCCCCCCCTCGGGGAACGAGGGTTACTTTAGTAACCGTTACGTTCCCCAGCGGGAGGGGAACTACAATGCTATGTGGAAACTTCCACTATGGGGAAATCTATGGAAAACGCCACAGTGATTGAACCTTACCACGTCGCTGGTGAGAGGTTTGCCAGCCTCCGGCGTGAGCGCACCATCATCACCAGAGACGCAGCCCACCAACGTGTCCCCTGGCCCTAACTTACCTTACTTACCTGTGAAGCACTTAAAGGCTTATTTATATTTTTTGGGGAGTCGTAAAAAATACACCTAGTTAAGATACTAGGAATTTTAAATTACGACAGTACGTTGGGAAGCGTGCAGTCCCGATAGGGAGGACGCTGCGGAGGCCACCTGCTGCCCAATGGGGAGACCTGGTGGCAGGAAGACATATGGACTAACCCTGAAAAGGGGGAGAACACATATGAAGGATGGTTAGCGGGGAGGGAAGACACGGGCCCGCCTAAGAAGAGGAACTACACCGTGGTTGAATGAAGCATATGGAATCGCCAGCAGGGATCGCGCATAGCAGGCACCTATACCCAGAACGCGGGCTGACCAACTACGTAATGGGCCAGGCACCTGACTCCTCCGCTGAGTCAGATGCTGGGGGCCTCGGAGGAACTCTGCAGGGTTCGCCAAATGGGGAACTCAACTGAACAGAGTGAATAAGCGCACAAATCTCTGTGTTTAGAGAGAAAGGCGCAGCAAGCGTGTTTCAACACCGTACTGAATTTCCTCATTCACTGGCGTATCCAGCACACGTGAGGAAAATCAGCCCACTCAAAGATTATAGAATCTTATGAATGTATTAGGTGTCGCCCAGCCCACAGCTCTACAGATGTCTGTTAGAGAGGCGCCGCGTGCTTACGCTCAAGAGAAGGCGATACTCTTAGTCGAGTGCGCTCTCACTCCCGGGGTACGCGGCTCACCCTGGCATAGAAAAGCGAGGGAGATGGCATCCACTATCCAGTGGGCCAACCTCAGAATGGATATGGCACTTCCCGTCTGCCGATCATAACAGAAAAGGAGCTGCTTAGAGTCGTAAGCTCTAATGCGGTCACAAGCGCCGAGCGCGAACAGGACACAGCAAGAAAGGGGCTGGGTCTGCCTCCTCCGTGGGCAGCGCTTGCAGGTTCACTACATAGTCTAAAGAAGCGCTGTAGGAACCTCGGGCACATAGGTGGGCCGGGGTCTCAGGAAAACGTGAGAGTGGACCGGCCCGAATTGCTGGCACACTTCGCTGACCGAAAATGCCTCCAGATACCCGACCCTCTTGACCGATGCCAACGCGACCAGCAGAGCTGTCTACCTGGACAGAAAACTTAAAGATACTGAGTCGAGTGGATCGAGCAGACCTCTCCTAAGAGAGATCTCCAAGTGGGTATGAGAGGGGGACAGGATTGATTTAATTAACCAGCGTCTCGCGCCTCTGGGAACTGGAGATGATGAGGCGATGCTTTCCCAGCGCGCCGCCATCCCCGCGTCCTCAGAGCGGGGATGATCGTAACGCCAACCCCTCAGTGCGAAGGGGACAGCCTTAGCTCAGCCAGCTGAAGGAGGAAAGCATCACACTGATCTGGCATGTCCGGGGTCTTTCTCGGAGAGAAGTACACCACACAGCGAATAGACTCCACTTCAGGGCGTAGGCATGCCTCGTAGAGGGTGCTCTAGCCTGAGTGACGGTGTTAACCACCGAACCGGTAAGTCACCTAAGTCCTCCACGCTCCATCTATGGACCTTACACGTGATTCCAGAGATCTGGGCGCGGGTGCCAGATGGTGCCTGTTCCAAAGAAGAAGGAGCTTCTTCAAAGGGATATGCCAGGGAGGGGCCGTCACGAGGAGAGAGCTGAAAACAGATCAGATTGAGCCAGAGGCGCAATAACAGACCTGGTCCTCGTCCTCCCTGACGTAACACAGTATCTGCGAGAAGGCTCACTGGAGAGAAATGCGTATTTACGCACGCCCAGGGGCCAGCTGTGTTAGCCAGCGCGCAGAGCGCACCTATAACAGCTGGACAGCCGGGGGTGGAGTCTCAGTTTTCCCGGGCGTGAACTGCCGTGAGAGCGCATCGGCTGCACAGTTGAGTTCGCCGGGGGAAAAAAATGGCACGCAGCGATTCCGCCGCGAATGACTCCGGAGGAGCAGACGGCGAGCGAGCTGAGACATGCGGCGAGAGCGGATAACCCCTGTGCGGTTGATATACACCATCGTCGCCGTGCTGTCCGTCCTGACCAGCACGTGTTTCCCCTCTAGCACCGGTAAAAACAGTGCAGCGTGAGATACACTGCCAACAGCTCCAGGCAATTAATATGCCAATGCAACCAGGTTCCTTCCACGGACCCCCAGCTGCATGCCCGCAACACACGGCCCCCCAGCGCGTACTGGAAGCATCCGTCGAAACGACGACATGCCTGGACACTTGTTCTAGAGGCACACAGGCCTGTAGAAACGCAGGGTCCGTCCAGAGGCTGAAGGCACGGCGACACAGCGGAGTGACAGTCACCCGGTGCGTGCCCGCGTGCATGCGCGTCTAGGGACCTGATCGGGAAGCCAATGCTGAAGCGGTCTCATATGAAACAGCCCGAGCGGCGTGAAGCGGCCACGGATGCCATATGCCCCAGGAGCCTCTGAAATGATATCAGTGGGACCACAGTTTTCCTGTCGAACTCTCTCAGACAGGTCAGCATCAGCCCAGCGCGCTCTCGAGGGAGGCGCGCCGTCATGGTGATCAAGTCCAGCTCCAACCCGAGAAAAAAGATGCTCTGCACGGGGGCGAGCCTACTCCTTTCTCGGTTGACCCGAAACCCCAACAGGTCGAGATGCCGGAGCACCCAGTCCCTGTACATAATCAATTGATCCCGCGAGTGAGCTAAAAAGCCAGTCATCGAGATAATGGAGTATGCAGATGCCCGCGAGCCGAAGGGGCATTAGGGCATCCTCCGCGAGCTTCGTGAAAACCCGCGGAGACAGGGAGAGCCAGAAAGGGATGACTTTGTACTATCATGCTCGACCCTCGCACGCAAACCGCAGCCGGTGGCGTGGGAAAATGGAGAATGAATGTACGTGTCCTTCAGGTCTATCGCTGCAGACCAATCCTGAGGACGGACGCACCGGGGGATGTGCTTCTGCATGAGCATTCTGAGCGGCTGCTTGTAAGGCAGCGGGTCAAAATGCGCAGAACTAGGATTGGTCATAACCCACTGCTCTTTTAGGGTACGATGAAGTACAGACTAAAAAGCCCATACCTCATCTCGGGTGGAGGGACCGGCTTGATTGCATCCTTCGCCAGGAGGACAGCAATCTCCTCGCACAAGAGAGGGGCGGACACAGGGCTGACACCTGGTGTAATACACGCCCGTGAACCTGGGGGACCGTTTAGCAAACTGAATCGCATAGCCGAGTCTGATTGTCCGAATGAGCCATCGCGACGGGCTGGGCAGCGCTAACCAGGCTGGCAGAGCCCACGCGAGTGACATCATCGGTGCAATCACTGACGCACCAGCGGTGGGGCAGCACGGGATGGGAGAGCTCACCCCGGGAGGCATGCGTCCCAAGGAAGAGCGGAAGTTTAAGAGGTTTAATCTTAACTTCGTCCCAAGAGCCCGCAGGAGCCCGTCCTCTGGCACTCACAGAGCCTGTGGCGAAGAGCACCGATCCTGCGAGCTGGAAGGTATAGCGTCCCATACTGGCAGTGTTCGGGCTATCACACCCAGAGAGAGGAAAAAATTGCTCTTAAAAAATTCAGTAGCCATACGGCCTTTTTGTTAATGATATGGGTGTCCCTGGCCCTCCGCCAGGGAAAGAGCAAACATCCTTTTCTCCGAGTGGCCCGTCTCAGGGACGCTTCGCGGTCCGTACTGGACTTAGCGGCGCCCTGAGGCGGGGGGCGGTGATCGTCTGTGAGGTGCTCAACGCTGCCGCTTAACCAGTTGAACGGACAGGGCGGCGGAGCAGATTTTGGAGCCACAGACGAGCGCCCTCGGCGAGAAGCAGCCAAAGTGGACGAATCGACGGGGAGAGCGGTTTTTGAGCCCACCGATCGCACTTGACTACTCTTTCACCGAAGTGAATTCCTGGGTGAACTCACCCCGGTGTCGCCGAACAGGCCAGCCTAGGATATGGGTGTGTTAAGAAAGCGAACTTTGTCAACGACACGCATATCTGCCAGGTTTAGCCAGAGGTGGCGTTCCTGGACCACTAGTGTGGTCATCGTCCTTCCCAGGGCACTCGCAGCCGACCTGGTGTTTTTAGAGCAAAGTCGGTTGCAGTGCGTAGTGCATGAAGCCTGGGTCGGAACCTTCCTCGTGCCGCTGCGCCAGCGCTTGGACTAGCCATAGCAAGCAAAACGGAAGCAGCCTGGCCCGCAGCAGTGTAGGCTCTGGCCCTGAGGGACGCAGACAACCTACACGCTTTGGACGGGAGCCGAGGCTAACCACGCCAGGAAGGGGCACCACGCGGGCAAGATTGACCGCGCTAGCACACTCGACCTGGGGTTTTGCCTCGTACCCCCTGGCTGCTCCGTCATCGAGGAAGGTGAGGGCGGAGCGCACGCAGACCGGGCAGAAAAAAGGTGCCCTCAGCGCTGCGTGAACTTACTGTGCACCTCCGGGAAGAAGGGGACGGGAGGCTTAGAGGGTTTCCCCTTCTTATCCTCCACGTAACACCCGTCTAATCGGTCCGGCGACGAAGCTGGGGGACAAGCCATCTCCAGCCTCGTCGCCGAAGCAGCCCGGGTTAGCACGGCCATCATATCAGATGCCATATCCGGAGCCTCGCTTACCACCCCTGAGGGAGGAAGCGGGTCCGAATTGTCATCGGAAAATGACAGCCCACCCTCCGATGCAGCGATAGACATCTGGTCCTCGGTGTCATTGAGTGAGAGGGCGACCCTCCCGAAGGATGGTGCGCTTCTCTCACTCGAAGCTTGGATGGAGCGCGCTGAGGAATGGGAGGTCCGCAAGCCCGAGGGCGGCGGATTGACCCCCACTGTGACCCTCAGATCTGCCCGAGTGCCAACCGCTATTTGCGGGGGACAACAGGGGTGGTTCGCCCTTTTGCAAGAGCGAACCGCGATCTTAGCTGCGCAACAGACATGCCATCGCAGTGATGGCATGCGCTGCCCGCGAGCACCGCATTAACATGCTGGTCCCCCAGACATGCAATACAGTGCTCGTGCCCATCATCCGTGGACAGGAAACCATCGCATCCAGAAACGCACGGTCGGAGCGACGTTTTTAAAAAGACGCGCTGCCCGACCGTGTTGCTCTTTTAGGAAATTTGCTTAAATTTATACGCACCGCTCTTGAAGTACCGGTCCAGCGAAACGCCCAGGGACAGGAGAAACCCAGCTTGACCACCGCTGCTCGCGTTGTTGCTCGCGCTGGAACCGGGAGAAATCAGCCTCTCAGAAGACGGCAGCTTTCTCTCACTCTCTCTCTCTCGAACAAAGTCGGAGGATGACAGCAAAACGTCTCTTTCAGACTGCACATGAGGCTTCTGAAAGCGAAAAGGAGTGGTTGTGTGGCACAGCGGGCATTCTTATTCACAAGCTGATTATGATTGCTGCCAGCTGTGCACGCTGACACCGCCAACTCATTGGCATTTCATTGGCCCGTTTAATTACTCTTCAGAATGATTGGCTTTCTGACGAAATCCCCATAGTGGAAGTTTCCACATAGCATTGTAGTTCCCCTCCCGCTGGGGAACTCTGTTTGGAATGCATCCATTAAGTTAGATTGATCGGAATGATTCTGTACTGGTGAAAATCATGCATAAAATATAATAAGCAAGTTACACGTGTAGATAAATACAATAGAGCTATGATAAAAGGGGAATAAACAATGCTTTATGGTTTTCTGGGGAGTAACAGTATTTAGTTATAGAATCTAGGGCAGCACAATATATTGTTTCAGCATCGATATCGCAATGTACACATCCGCAATAGTCACATTGTAGCTTGTGCAATGTTTAGTTATGATTATAGTTAAACAGGTACAATAGTTTCTCATTGCAAAGTTTATCTATAATGTAGTGAAAGTTTATCATTTGCATGTTTTTAGACTTGTGATTTAGTATTAAGCATTTCAAGAGAGCTTAAAAGCACAAGAAATTCTAACATTTGTAGATTACCGAGATATATTTTTAAAATTATTTATACGACGAAGACTCATTCATTCATTTTCTTTTCGGCTTAGTCCCTTTATTAATCTGGGGTCGCCACAGCGAAACGAACCGCCAACTTATCCAGCATATGTTTTACGCAGCGGATGACCTTCCATCTGCAACCCATCACTGGGAAAACGACGAAGACTATACAGTGATATTTTGCAAGTTGTGTGTGTGAATACTATATGACCTCTCAGAAAATCAGAAGCACTGTTTATTTCATTTGCATCTTTGCTCTTTTGTATTTATCTGTGCTTGTAATTTGATTACGTTATACAGAACAGTACTAATCAACCTATAATTCAGATTAAAAAAAAAAAAAGCTATTCGAGTCATCTGGTGAAATTGTATTTATCGCAAAATATATTGCAGAAAAACTAATTAACACTATATACATTTTTTAATTAACACTATATACATTAGTGCAGCCCTAATAAAATCTGAATAATCAAATGTAAAAACCTCAGAAAGACTACTTCATTGTATAAATAACTCAAAATGTATCTTTATTAAAGTTACAAATGCTACACTTTTCTGAACTGTGGCTCCTGATTAACTACAGTTCAGACTAGACATTGCAGATCCTGCTATGTGACTATTGCGGATGCTCAAATGTATCATACATGTGTGCATGTGTGTGTTGGACCAGTCCTGTTTTTGGCAGCTTGTGTCTAACCCTCTCTTCAACATGTCTCATATGGCTAACACAGACACGTTCAAACCCTTTAAGGCAAGAATCTCTTCTTCTGTATCAAATGTTCCCATTAACTAATTTAGATTTTTGAAATCGTTCCACATCAGTAAACTTGAGGATTTTATCCCTGCGGGACACTGTAGATAATAGTTTAACAAATCTGTTTGCATTTAAATGGCTCTATTAGTCAGAATCGATCAGTCAAGCTGTCATCAGATTTTGGTGGCAGTTGTAAAAAGTGGTTTTGACTGTGTGCAGTGCTTTGGTTTTTGTATCTTAATATGTATGTGTATGGTGGAAGAGGTGTTTAGGGTTTGGATGATTTCTGGTCTCCAGGGATCTTATTTTGGAGCTTTGATCTCAGGGAGGTCTGTCCCAATGGGTGGTTATGTGTGTGTGTTTTGTGAGTTATCTGATTTACTATTTCCTGTCATTGGGCGACAGACCGGCGCTCAGTAATTGTACTAGCATTTGTTGTGAGCAGGACTGTGCACCATTCAGAGTTGAACTGAGATGATACAGTGATATTGTACCATAAAAAATTTGATTATTGTATTACTTAAATTATTGTATGAAGTCAATTTTATTACATTAAATATTTTTATTATAACCAATGCATAAACCATGGTATCATGAATCAAATGGTATGCTTCCTGTAAAACTTTGCAGTTGTTTGATCAGTTTTAATTTTTTAATTCAGAATTAATCTTAAGTGACAGGAAATGCATTTGTAATGTTTCAAAAAAAAAAATTAAGTTCTTTTGAATGTTCTTTTATTTTATTTGACAGTTTTTACAAAAATTATTTATTTTCTTTAAATACAATATGATGACATTTTATGGTGGTATGTTTTGTGTTTTTTATGCCTAATCAAACAAAACATTCTATATATCAGTAACACTATTTATACATTCAAATACACTTATTTATAATTAAATAAACTTTAAGTATAACTAGTTACAAATACTGGTGCATTCAAATATGTTTGGTTGCAAAACTTACTGGACGAATGAAATTCCCCTATTGTCCAACTTTCTTTGAATTCCTTTGCTTTCTATTCAATTCAAATTCCAAGCCAGCCTGCAGGGTGTGGCAAATTCAATTCAGATTCCTCATGAATGAACGTCAGTTGTGAAATTCTACAGTACATTTTGCCCAGCCCTACTGATGAGTCCGCCACAGCCACTGGTTGTAAAATTGACCAAATGTGAGAAAATCACATAATTATTAGAATAATAGCAATTGTTGAAATCATATTTATTCTTATTTACATAATCCATTATAGTAACACAATATTTTAAAAGCCAAGTTATAACCACTTCCGTGTTACTGTTTTTGTGACGCCTATCTAAAGTATGTATTTTCTAGGAATTAATTAATCATTCTCTCTCTCTCTCTCTCTCTCTCTCTCTCTCTCTCTCCTTCTCTCTCTCGCATTTTTCTCTAGGGCTGTTGACAAGTTGACAGGCCACAGTTTTGAGAATCACTCCTTCAGTGTGTCGTACATACTGGACAAGGAGGCAGAAAGGGACGGGGCTGGAAGACCCCAGGTCCCGCGAGGGGCATCTAAAATGGTGACAGGAAGTCGGGAGCAGGAGTTTGGTCAACCTGGGGCCATGGGAGGCCCCCAGGGGCCCAGGCAACGTCAGCAAGAACTGCCTCTAAGAATCCTAGTACCTACTCAGTTTGTGGGAGCCATCATTGGAAAAGAGGGGCTCACTATAAAGAACATTACAAAGCAAACACAGTCCAAGTAAGGAGTCTTGATATTTTTAATCAGTTTGTTCATTTTAATTTTTAGATATTGATCATGTGTCATAGTTTAATGACTGGATACATTTTACATTTACACTTGATATATTTAAAGTCTGTTATAAGGCAGATGACTTTTTTTTCTGTTTGGTTAAAAAAAAACAAAGAGTAGGAAGCAGGACTTTCGTTAGAATCAGCACTTGAGCTCATATTATCCTCATTTAACCATTCTTTTTACTAGTTAAATGGAAGCCCTGTAATACTTGAATACTGAATATTTCAAGAACATTTAGTATCTCAAGCTTAACTGTATAAAACTTGTAACTTGTATAAAAGCACAGGTACTCTGTGCATGACGGCCCATACATATAAGTAATCGAATCTGTTTGTATTAGATGCAGAATGCTTGATTGCCAGTGTACAGAAATTTAGCAAATTATTGAATACACTGTTGGTTACATGCAAAAAAAACTTAATAGAGCATTATACATCATTTGAAAGCACCATAGATTGCATTTATACTGCATATTGTTTAATCAGTGGAATATAATAATCATATTTGTTGTGCAAACTACAGCAAATATTTGCATTTGAAAACTGGTACAAACGTTAGGCAATGTTTAGTCTGAGCTTATCCGTGTGTTCAAAGACAACTATATGTTACACAAAGAGATGGAAAGAAATTTTGAGACTTTGAGACCTGTTTCACCAGTTTAACTACTTCAGTATGCTAACAATGCTGCTTGCTTGATTTTTTCCATGAAAAAATGCTAAACAGTATAGGAATTTCATGATGGGTACAAATTATATAGCATAGTATAATGTTTTCTGACACCTAACAGTGCAGTCACATAACGCTTCAAAAATGTGGTGTCATCCTTTCCTCTCTGTCTCAGGGTAGATATCCATCGTAAGGAGAATGCCGGGGCGACTGAGAAGGCCATTACCATTCACTCATCTAAAGAGGGCTGTTCGCAAGCCTGCAGGATGATCCTGGAAATCATGGAAAAAGAGGCCAATGACACTAAGATGTCAGTATCTTTTCTGGTGGAACAGTTCACACAAAAATACATTTCCTGTTAGTTTACTCACTCTTATAGACCATCCAAAATCTAGGTGATTTTTATTTTTTGTACAACATTGAGGAAGATTTTTAGCTAAAAACGGTGGTCCAAATATTCCCTGAAGAGTCAGATTTTTTTAGACTCTCGAAGTGCCATTGACTTGTATTTTATGAATTACCGATGACCATGATTTCAGACTTTTTCAATCTTTTTTTACTGTTGTACTGAAGGAAAATATAACCCACATCTCGGGTGGCATCAGGAGGGAATATGATGCTTTTTGATTGTGGCCGATATAATTGCTTTAGAAGTAGTATATCGTAGTATTGTCCTACAGTGCACATTGTATCTGTTGTTAGCACCACAGTCTCAATATACTGTACGGCATACATTCATGTCAAATATTAGTGTTACACTCACAGGACATTACACTTATTCATAATGACAGAAATATTTCAATTTCATGTTCTGTAAGACCTTGCCAGTTAAACATTTTATCAACAGAGAAAAGCAAATGCGTGACAATATGTGTAGGTCTTAAAGTGACAGCAGAGTGAGCACTGAGACTGAAAATGCTAGATAAAAGATAATTTACCCAAAGATTTTTATTCTGTAAATTTTACTCACTCTGCCTCTCATGTTCCAAATCTGTATTGATTCATTTCTTGTGCTGAACACTAAGGTAGATAGAGAATGTGGGTGACCAAATGGTGAGTGAGGACCAGCAACTGTTGGGTTTCCCACATTCTTCAAAATAACTTGTGTTTAACAGAAGAAAGAATCTCATTCAGGTTTAATACAACTTAAGAGTATAAGTAAATGATGACAGAATTTTAATGTTGGGTCCCTTTTATCCCTTTAATATTAAAAAACAAAAACAAAATAATTATTCTGATATTCATTCATTCAATTTCTTAAACACTGCTTCTAAATACACCAACTGTAACTTTAAAAATAAAAAAAGATTTGTTTTAGTGGTATTATGTGTATTTGTAAAGTCAATCTCTGTTGCTTGTTTTGTCTTTGTCATTAAAATATTATAACAGATTTTTTTTTCTTCGCACATTTTTACCTAAGTGTTTACCATTCTTTTTTTATTTAATATTTTATTTATTTGCAATGTTTTCTTTTTAAAATAAGGAAATTAGATTGGCAATACTGCTCTGACAACTTGCAGATTAGTAAAACCAACATCACTAATAATCATGATAAAATTGTAAATCATGATTTTCCTGGATTTTTTCCATATCATCCACCCTTGAATATACTAAAAGCAGATGCTCATTTTAGAATGAATTATATCCCTATACAATTATGCGCTTATGTGCAAGATCATCAACTTCATATTGTTTTAAGTTAAGTGCACTTTTTTTCTGTTGAGTCAGTGTTGAGGAGGTTCCTCTGAAGATCTTGGCCCACAACAGTCTTGTTGGTAGACTCATAGGGAAGGAGGGCCGGAACCTGAAAAAGATAGAGCAAGACACGGGGACCAAGATCACCATCTCTGCGTAAGTATGATATACATCAATTAATGGTGCTAAGATTGTGTTTAAACATTTCATAAGAACTGGAATCAGTTACTGAATTTATTGAATGTTCACCTCAAAGTGCTTATTTCCTTCATTTATTGCAGATTACAAGACCTGACTGTTTATAACCAGGAACGTACCATCACAGTGAGAGGAGGGGTGGAGGAGTGCTGTAAAGCAGAAGTGGAGATCATGAAGAAACTTAGTGAAGCCCATGAGAATGATGTGGCTTCAGTTAATGTGAGTATATGATAACTTTAGAAGTCAATTTCCTTCTTCATTTAGATCAAAATGATATGA
>CAIGQV010019186.1:20731143-20751158 GCA_903798115.1 Danio jaintianensis
TCTCACCTGAGTTAACAAGACGATTACTGAAATGATCTCAGCAGGTCATTTATTGACAGCAATGAAATGCAGTGAAAGCTTTTTTCAGGAATAAGTTAATTTTCATGGCAAAGAAGGACTATGCAATTCATCTGATCATTCTTCATAACATTCTGGAGTATATGCAAATTGCTATTATAAAAACTGAAGCAGCAACTTTTCCAATTTCCAATATTTATGTAATTCTCAAAACTTTTGGCCACGACTGTAGATTAATATGTCACCAAAGTCAATGGTTGTGGTTTTGTCTAAATCAGAAGTGCCCAAACTTTTTCTTATGAAGGGCCAAAAAACAAACATAACTTTAAATTTATTAAATAATAATTAATAATTTTCACAAAAATACTCACAAAAATATTGGCCAGACATTTAAAAATCTTATCTTTTAGCCTGCGACAAAAAAGGCCAAACTAAATTCTGTGGCTTTTGACAGTCACTGGAGTACAGCCACAAAATAGGATTAAAAAAAAAAAACTTTCTGGAAAATAATTCATATTTATATCATGCAGAGAGGAAACAGTAATTGTATTTCAGTTGTAATTCAAGGACTTGATGCAATAATACAACACATCATTTAAAGGCTGCACTCACAGTGCTGCAGAGCCCAGCTGATATATAAAGGTTTTGTACATAGGCTTTTAGTAATCACATAAAAAACACTTAAACAGGTATAGCTTCTGACACTAGTAGCAGTTGAGTTGTGGTTTTTTTTTTTATTCTTGCCTAAATGCTTAAATTAAGTCTGAATAGAAAAGAAATCTGTGTTTTGTGCTTCTTCAGATTGCTGCACCAGAGAGTCCTGATGAACCTGAGAGGATGGTAATCATCACTGGACCACCAGAGGCTCAGTTCAAGGTAAAAGATGCAATTTAATCGATTTGACATCGGTATATTTGTCTCTCATTTATCTTGTGTGTGTGGTTGTAGGCACAGGGGAGGATATATGGGAAGCTGAAAGAAGAGAATTTTTTCACAGCTAAAGAAGAGGTGAAGTTGGAGGCACATATAAAGGTGCCATCAACTGCTGCAGGACGAGTCATTGGGAAGGGTGGCAAAACGGTATTTGCGCTTTGTGTATATACGTGTGTTTTATCATGGCACTTTATCATGACCTTTTGTCATCAAGGGACTGAACATCATTGACAGTGTTAGGTAAAGTTACTTGTAAGAGGAATGTGGTACAATCCTTAGTCAATCCTTTTTTTAAAGTAACAAAATGTGTTACCTAATTTCTTTTTAAGCAAAGTACTGTCAAAGTATGTGTTATGTTATTTTGTGGGGTTGTCTGTGTGTTTTTTTAAGACTAAGATTGTAATATGCTACTTTTAAAAGTAACTGTATCCAACGCTGATCACTGAATAACATTGTTGAAAAACTGTGCAGAAAAAGTTAAAATATACAAAGTGGGCATAAAGCTAATAAAAATTCACATAAAAACATTAACTTTAAACTTAATATTAACTTAAAATGAAGACAGAACCCATTCAAAATTGTGCTGTATTTCAGACTTCTTGTAAAATAAGGCACCCCTTTAAAGGGATAGTTAAAACAAAAATGAAAATTCTGCCATTATTTACTCATCCTCCACTTATTTACAAGTACATTAATATATGCTGAGGAACGTTGGAAAAAAAGCAGTCATTGACTTCCATTGTAATTTTTGTTCCTACTATGGATGTCAATAGCTGCTTTTTTTCCAACAATTTTCAGAATATCTTGGTTTGCTCAGAAAGAACAATAAATTCATAAAAGCCACTTGAGTGTGAGTAAATGGTGTCTAAATGTCGATGTTTGGGATTTTAAGTCATTTACAAATATCAGTAATCACTGTTAGACAGCATTATGGCCCTTGAAAAATACATTTAGCCAAAAATGTTTTCAAAGTTTTACCGGGTGTAAACAGAGTCTGTGTGTTTGACCTCTGATCTCTTACCACCCACAGGTCAATGAGCTACAGAATCTCACCAGCGCTGAGGTCATTGTACCACGGGACCAGACACCAGATGAGAATGATGACGTATTTGTCAAGATAATCGGACATTTCTTTGCCAGTCAGGTATGGTTTTGACATTCTGCCAGGTCTTAAACTTTTCACTATTTTGTTGCCTAAAACGCTAGTGTCAAACCATGTTAAAATCATGAAGACATCATTACATTAAATCAATTCAAAATTAATAAATCAAAATTAGGTTTATTCCAAGGTTTTTGATTATTTTATGCTTTTATTTACATACAATCACTTATCAATGCACAAGAAGTAACCCAAGAAATAAAGGGAAATCATACTATTTGGGAACTAATTACCTTAAACCATTTAAGTGTAAACAACACTAAGAGTACTGAATCTCTTTTTTTTTCTTTTTAACAAAATATATTTAAAAAAAACAGCAGAAACACAGTAGACACAGTAGAAACAAAAAATACTATGGAATTCAATGACTTTGTGTTAAACAGAACAAACAAACAAACCCAGAACAGGTTAGAAACAAGTGGAGGATATATATATATATATATATCTCACCAGTCACTTTATTAGGTACACACTAGTACCGGGTTGGACCCTCTTTTGCCTTCAGAACTGCCTTAATCCTTCGTGGCATAGATTCAACAAGGTACTGGAAATAATCCTCATGGATTTTGGTCCATATTGACATGATAGCATCACGCAGTTGCTGCAGATTTGTCGGCTGCACATCCATGATGCGAATCTCCCGTTCCACCACATCCTAAAGGTGCTCTATTGGAAAGAGATCTGGTGACTGTGGAGACCATTTGAGTACAGTGAAATCATTGTCATGTTCAAGAAACCAGTCTGAGATGATTTGTGCGTAATCCTGCTAGAAGTAGACATCAGAAGATGGGTACACTGTGGTCATAAAGGGAAGGACATGGTCAGCAACAATACTCAGGTAGGCTGTGGCGTTGACACGATGCTCAATTGGTACTAATGGGCCCAAAGTGTGCCAAGAAAATATCCCCTACACCATTACACCACCACCAGCCTGAACCGTTGATACAAGGCAGGATGGATCCATGCTTTCATGTTATTGATGGCAAATTATGACCCTGCCATCCGAATGTGGCAGCAGAAGTCGAGACTCATCAGACCAGGCAACATTTTTCCAATCTTCTATTATCCGATTTTGGTGAGCCTCGGCGAATTGTAGCCTCAGTTTCCTGTTCTTAGCTAACAAGAGTGGCACTCCTGCTGTGGTCTTCTGCTGCTGTAGCCCATCCGCCTCAAGGTGCGACATGTTGTGTGTTCAGAGACGCTCTTCTGCATACCTAACTGGTGAAGTTCGTTCCTCGCCGCTGTCGCCACTGGCTTGCATGGTTCGGGACTTGTAGAGCTGCGCATCGATGGATTTGCTCTTTAGTGTTTGGACCCTCAGCAGTGAAAATTAAACCACACTGAACTGAACTGAACTTAAACTCTAAAAACTGAACTGACACCATTTCAATTCACTATAATCTTCTATGTGAAGCTGCTTTGACACAATCTACATTGTAAAAGCGCTATAGAAATAAAGATGAATTGAATTGAATTGAACTAACAAGTGGTTATTTGAGTTACTGTTGCCTTTCTATCAGCTCGAACCATTCTCCTTTGACCTCTGGCATCAACAAGGCATTTGCGCCCACAGAACTGCCGCTCACTGCATATTTTCTCTTTTTCTGACTGTTTTCTGTAAACCCTAAAGATGGTTGTGTGTGAAAATCCAAGTAGATCAACAGTTGGTAAATTACTTAGACCAGCCTGTCTGGCACCAACAACCATGCCACATCAAAGTCACTTAAATCACCTTTCTTCCCCATTCTGATGCTTGCTTTGAACTGGAGCAGATTGTCTTGACCATGTCTACATGCCTAAATGCACGTTTTGAATGCATGAGTTGCTGCCATGTGATTGGTTGATTAGAAATTTGCATTAATGAGCAGTTGGACTGGTGTACCTAGTGGCCGGTGAGTGTATATATGCTCCACTTGGACTATATATATATAGTCAAGCCTGAAATTATTCATACCCCTACCACATTTCGACTTACTTTTATTCAACAGACAATTTTTTTGTCTTCTCATGATGTGCAAAAGGCAAAAAAAATAGAGACAGGTTTACACTGAAAGGCTACATTAACAATAAATAAACATTAGCTGTTGTAAATGATGTATTTGCATGTGCTCTCCAGTCACCTTTTGGCTACAATGTGCTTGTTTGCAGACGGCCCAACGTAAGATCAGGGAGATCGTTCAACAGGTCAAACAGCAAGAGCGGAAACACCAGCAAATGCCGCAAACACCTTCTGAACCATCAAATTGATCAGCAGACGCCAGCAAGCAGCAGCTAATGAATGTAGCTCATGCAAGGACAAATCGAACAAAAAAGAAAGAATTAAAGAGAAAGAAAGATTTAAAGAGATAGTCAAAATGAGAATGAGACAGAGCAGGAAGCAGAGAGAGAGAGAAGCTGATAAAGAGGACCAGCAGTTAAAAACAACCAAAGAACTTTAAGCACAAAAACATGTTTTTTTTTGCGCATGAAAACCCCCCAAAAGGTGATGATTGAGAGTGTTATCAGTTCAAAGACATATTTTTCAAAGATGGACCTGACATTTCTTTGAGCTCTTTTTGAGAATATTTGGAGAAAAGCTGATGTGAGAATATTTGGAGGGTTTGTGCACTGTGATGTGAGTGCTGGTTGTGATGATGGCACACTGCAGGTAGATTTCACAAGATCTTCTTGTCTTTGTGTGGATTGGGCCCAAAGTATACTTTGCCATTTATGTGTATGCTATGTTTTTTTCTTAATACAGTGCTTGTGATGCAGATTTCTTTGGATAACTGAGGTACTTTTATTTGTATGCTTAAATTTGCAAGTCTGGCTTGCATAGTTTTCATAGTTCCTTACATAGTATAACCAATACAAGATAGTCATTATCTTTAAATAATCTTTTAAAAGAATGCTTAACATCAAGCAGTAAGCTACTCCACAATGTCTTTTGTAGCTTTAAATTGCGCATATTTCAATGGATTTTACTGGCTGTCAATGTTTTATTGTTTATTACCTGTAAAAAAAAACATTCTGAAAGTGATTCCAACAGTATAGTTTCTCTATATCTTTATCGTTATAGCTGTAGTCTAAATTCTGCTGTTGGTTTACATTCAGAACTGTTTTAGAACAATGTCTTAATTGTTATTTTTCAGTTTAGTGCTTGGTGTAAACGGCCATTTAGATGTCTATTAGATTGAAAGACCAACTTTAGCTTTGCATTAGCCAAGATGTTTATGTTTGGACTTTTATTAGATGCATTTAATCACAAAATTGATTGGTGGTTGGGCAATGATAGCACCATACTTTACTATTTAAGCTTCAGGAAATTGTAAGAAAGCAAAAACAATAGCACAAGTTGATGATTTGAGTGCATGTATAACGGAATAAAAAGGCATACATGCAACTATTTTAAAGGAGTACAAAAACATTTTTTATGGATTTCTAATGTCTCATCTGTCTCTCGGTTTGTCTATGTGCACAAAAACTAATGTATATATGAAAAAAATTAAAATAACAAAGTATACTTTGGGCTTTAGGTTGTCTAGCAATGTTAATACATCTCTAACAACAATTCTACAGATTTAATCCGCAGAATTTGCTTTTGTAAAATATACCTAAATATTTTTTTGTACATTTATTGTAACTAAGGCTAGGCACGGACCACAAGATAATCAGGCTGATTTTGCTGGGGCCCAGAGCATATGGGTTAGAGATTTTTATTTAAAATTAAACAGTGTGCAATCAGAAAGCAAGTTGACAAAAGACAGCAGCAAAACAAACATAGTCATGCCGCAGCACAAAATGAAATGGATTTAGACAGCAGAGGTGGAGGATCAGCTTGTCGATTTTTTTAATTTGTGACAACAGCACAAATGTTTATTCGTTTATTCATGTGTATTCTCAAGTCTCTAGAGATTTTATGAGATTTAAAGTGTTCACATTCGGGACTTGGTTTGAAAATTTGTTTGCGTGTGTCGTTATGTCTTTGTTACACCACACCACGCATTATAGGAGCAAAACAGTGAAATCTAGATTTTTTTTGGTTCTCATGTTTGTGGTCTCTAACATTTAGAAAATCTAATAAGGTTTGAAAAATCTTTTAGTGTGTACCCAGCCAAATTATTACAAAATGTATACTAGAAACATTCAGTGATATTATTGCATGTATGATGAAAGTAGAGAGCTAACTTGTGTGCCAGCAATTCACTTCCAGTTCCTCTTTTACACTGCTGAGTCTCAGCTTTTATCTCTGTTTGCTGTCCTGTCCTCTTTTTTCTCTCTTATTTTTATTTATCCTTAAATCTTTACCCCCCATATATATTATTCCTCACACTAAATGAGAGCTGTCTGTGTGCCAACTGCGCATAAAACCTAAAACAGAATTACTGTACAGTCACAAAGCACAAGAACCTGTACATCATCTTACTTTGGGAATCTAAATATGGTGTACTCCCCACTCTTAATATTAACATACTAGCATTCAGTTTGGAGTCGGTAAGTATTATGGAAATACTTTTTTATTTGCATAAATCAAGTGACAGTAAAGGCATTTAGAATGTTACTAAACATCTTTTACCAAATTAACTTTCTCAAGAATTATAACACTGAAGTACTGCTGAAGGTTCAGCGTTGCCATCACATGAATAAGTTGCATTATTTTAAATTAAGATATATTCAAAAAGGAAAAAATAAAGTTGTTTTAAGTTGTAACAGTATTTCAGATTTAAACCTGGAAATCTTACTGACCCCAAACAGCATTGTACGCACTTGAAAAAGCAGAATTTGATGTGTAATCTGCAATGTGTCTGTAGGTCCTGTAACAGGAGCCCATGGGAGCCTTTTTAGGTCTTCCTGACACTCATGAATGTACTGTTTATGATGCAAATGCCTTCCACAAATATACTATTTGTGGAGCAAAACAATATTTATTTCCCCCTCTAATTTTATGCGCTGGAATGAGTGCGCAAAAAACAAAGAAATGTGACGTTAGAAAACTACTTAAAAAATGTCTGCAAAATATTATTTTTATTGTTATCATCTGAATTATTATTTGTAAAAACATTTCCCTATTTCCTTGATATATAATGATGATGAATTAAATTGGTGAAGGATAAAAATGACATCATAAACCCTTTGAATTTGCATGTAGGAAAGGCCGACGGAATAAAATATTAATGTATATATGCTCAAAATACAGTTGACTGATCAAATGCAAACAGCCAGCATTGCAGTACTGTACAGTTTAAACCCAATCATAGAGCATAAGATTGATATTAAGCAGCTGCGATTGAGATATGAAAATCATATTTTGAAAGTCCACACAGCTGTGTGTGAATCAGTACAATATAACGTTCTACCTCAAGAACAGGGTACCTCAGTCCGATCTTTTCTCCCTTTTGCATATTTTGTATACCTTATAAAGCTCTCAAACTTAGAGCCTTTTTTATTTTTCTAAGTAAAGGAACAAGAAGAAAAAAAGAGTTAGCGCAAGGCACAAACAAGACCTGCTCGTTCTTGCAAAAAGAGGTTTCAGACCCCTTCACGAGAAACTAATTGTTGCTTTATGGACTGTTTGGATCGAATGAACTCTGAGGCTAAAACAACTCTTGGGCAACTGAACATTTTGGTTGACAGTACTTCGTTTCTTGCAGTTTTATGTTTGTACTGAAATAATCGTCTCAACAAGTCTGTTGTCTAAGAATGCAGCTTAATCCAACTATATGCAGTGTTCTTCAACCTGTATGGGGACATTTAGAAGATGTTATCTTTATGTTACTGTTACAAATGGCTCTGTAGTTTATAATCTGTGTTTTGAGGTCATGTCTGATGAAATGACCACTAACACGTCAGCTTTGAATTTATTCTAACACCGTATTTGTGTGAGGTTTTAGCATAGGAATAATCTCCGACAGTTTAATATTAGTGTAATGAGAATAGACGCGATTGAATTTGATCCTTTCAATTTGGGTTTCTGTAGTCAAAAACTTGCTGTGTCAAACCGGATGGTGTCCGGCTGTCTCAAGACCATCTCTTCTCATATCATTTACAAAGACAACACGTAGATGAAACATAATCTTTGCCGTATTACTTCTGCAGCTGTTTCTGTGTCTGTGGTGTTGGGTGTTAATGCTGATCTGACATCAGTTTCTGATATCGATCCTTATAATTACATCACATGAAGTCAATGAAGGGTAAACAAACTCATTTCAGACTTAGTCAAGTGTGTGAGGGTTGAGTGAATATTCATCAATACACTGTTTTTATGTATTTTAGAAGAGCCACAATACCTTCCTTATGGATTTGAGCAATAAAGAGTCTTTAAAACAACATTTAAATCAGTATATCAATTCATTGGTGTCACCTGTAACTCAAAAGTTCTGAATGTTAAGGCAAAACTTGCTGTATATGTTTTTACATATACAGTTGAAGTGAAATTATTAGCCCTCCTGTGAAATTGTACTTATTTTTTTAGTAAGTTACTGTTAAATGGAGAGAATTTTTTCCTTTAAATAACAAATTAAACTGCAAACAACAATTTGTTTACAATAGATACATTACTATATACTTTTCTGCAAGATACTTGTTTTCAGCTTACATTGCAATGTAAAGGCTTAATTAGGTTATGTAGGAAAGTGTGGGTAATTAAGCAAGTCGTTGGACAACCGAGGTTTGTTCTGTAGCCAATTAGGGGACATTTTTAAGAGGGCTATTAATATTGAGCTTAAAAAAATTTGTTTTTGTTTTTTAAGGCAAAAAACAAATCACAGTGAGGTAAATTATTTGTAAGCTGTGTGATTAACTGTATGCTGCCTCACACTGAACTATGTGGAAATATTTAGTTTAATTTGATTATGCTGTGCAGCTAGCAAAATTGTTCTCTGGTTCAGTTCTCCTGCACTTTTACTGTATAAATGTTTAAAATAATTTAACAGATTAAGCAGAAAACAGAGAAATATGGCCCTGAATGTAGGTTATCAGAAAATCTTTTAGTTTCAAATGAATGGCTTTATTACATTTATGCTGTTTTAAATTAATATTAATATTTTATATTGAAAACAGCAGAGTTATACTTTCATTTTTGATGTAAAGAAATAAACCTTCACAACCTCAGTATGCATTAAGACATGGGTTTATTTTTCCAGCTTTAGCTGACTTTAAAAAGCACAAGGCCCTAACAGAGGTTCTGTAATGTACGTATTAATCAAGTAGCACCTGTTCATGCAATTCTTATAATTGCAAATTATTATTATTTTTTTCAGAAACAAACTGCAAATAAATGAACATCCTGTTGCCTATGGAAATGTGTGGGTAAAAGATCTCAAAAAATCACTTATAAAAATATTTTAAATATTTAAAGGCTTTTTAAAAGCCTTAAAATGCACTGGGGCTCTTATGATGTGTACAGCAGGCCTATAGTTATCAGACCTGTTTTTACAATTGTAGTAATTGGAACTTTTTGCCTCACAATTCTAAAAAGAAAAACCCAGAATTCTGTCTCATTGCAGTTCTGACTTTCTGACTTTGTCTTGCCAAAAAGAAGCAAAGTAGCAACTTTGAAAAGAAACAACAAGTCAGAATAGGGAGATATTACTACAAATGAATTCTTTGACTTTTTTCTTAAATATTTACGGGGAAATATTAGTTCACTTTTGTTCAACTTTTTTTTTAAACTATACAAAAACACATGAAATTTATAGGTATTTACAGATGCTACACATAAATAAGGCCTTAGCATACAAACAAACATAACTAAATATCAGTAAAAAAAAATTAAAGCTCTTCAAAACTGTAAGCTGTTCTGAACTTTTTTTCCAGTGATATATACACTGTATGTAATAAGTCAGCAGTTGGAGTGTATCCTCCATTAAGACATTAACAATCTCTTCTTTGGCACTTAGGCATCTGATAACTAATATTTAGTATTTACGTCCATTTCAGTTCCACTCTCCGTTATAAGGCTTTGACCCAAAGCCAATGATCAGTCCTTTTTCAACAGACACAGTGTGACAGACTTCAGTTTGTCCTTGGGTCATCTAGTCTTGCGATCATTCAGGATCTTCTGGTGCCCGTTGGGCTCCAGGCCGTGGAGTTTAAGGTGGTCTTGACTGTAGCGGCGGATCAGAGCTCCAGGAAGCAGCGCCACACACGCGATCAGCAGCAGCTGCAGCAGGGTGGCCCATGAAAAGATGTCATCCAGAGAGTTGATCTCTGACAAGATGGCACCCGTATGGACACAGATGAAGTTGTAAGGGATTAAACCTGGGGAGAAAAATAAAGGTTTTTGTTTTTTCCTTTCTATAGCGCTTTATAATGTAAATATAATGTGCTCTTGCAAATCACTGTACAAAGATGAACAGGTAAAAAATGTTAAACAATAAAAATCCTATCATGACAGAACATATTGAATACATCAGACAGCAGAATAGTTCATTATGAATGTGACTGTTGAAGGACGATCCAATAAAGGGCAGCTCTGCTGACACCAAGCAGGCAAGCCAAAGGTAACAGTGGCAAGGAACCAAAACTCCAAACCAATTTAAATGGAGAAAGACAAAAAAATAAAACTTGTCAAAAACCAGGCTCAGTTGGGGGATCAGTTCTTCTCTGGCCAGATGGAAATTTACATTTTTAATTATTTAATTACAATTACTTAAAAATCTCTTTTACGTTCTACTTACTGTATGTAACTTTGAAACTAAAGCTAATTTTATTAGATTGTAAGGTTAGAGTAAGTATGGTTTGACTTTATTTATGCATTACATATGTCTGCACTATTTTACACCATTTTGTAGTGTGTTCACACTAACATTTCTAGAAATAAAAAGTTCAGTTGAAATAACTGGATGATTTACTAATTCAAACGAGAAAAAATGGAATGTTCACTTTATGCTGTCAATGGTCACAGCTTTGCTTAATTAGCTGAAGGGGAGGAGTTATTGGGTGCTAAAATTGAATTACTATATTTATTTCAGATTGTGCAAACAAATTTCTCCTATAATTGTCACCTCCTGATGGTGACAGAGGTTGTACTCATGACAGATTCTATGTCATCGTTTAATTTATTTCACTAGTTTCTTTTAACCATGAATTGTCAGCTGCCTTCAACTGGGAACTGATTTGCAGTTTTGGTTTGTAAATTTTTTTTTAAATCATGTTGTTTTTTTCTTCCAAATTAGGATGACAAAATTAATACACTATATGTTTGAGTGTATAAGTTCATAGCACAGTACAGTTTCTGTTGGGGGACTGATCGGTTAATTGGAGTTTGTAGAAAAAAAGTGCCACATTTTGATTTAAGTTACTGAGGTTTGATTTCTTCCCTTCTTCCCTCCTTCCTTCCTTCCTTCATTCCTTCCTCCCTTCCTTCATTTTAATGCCATGTCAGCAGCATTAAGCTATACGGAAGCCCTGAACCAAAAAAAAAAGGTGAAAAAAAAAAAAAAGCAATCTTAGTGGTGAGGGGAAAAAACAAACGATATAACGAGATAAGTTTTCTTTTTTTTCCCCCTCACCACTAAGATTGCTTTTTTTTTTTTTCACCTTGCGGTTCAGGGCTTCTTTAAAGCTATATCATGACAACATTAGTAAAATATATTCAATACATAATTTACAATCATAACTGTTTCTTTATAAACCAGAATTATACAAAATCCATACAAATACTGATAAAAGGTCATATAAGATTTATCATTGAATAATTAAACGTAACAAAAAAAAAACCAAATTAGTTTCTCTTCCCCTTTCAATAAAGTCTTGAATGGTCAATACATCTTTGTAACCTGGTCATCTAGTAATTTACTAATGGATTCACTTCATATAATTTGTTGTTTGTACATTCATCCCATATAATTTGCCATTAAAAAGTTTAAAAGCAGCTTTGACATCAGACACAGGAATTTTACATTCTGATACTTCCAGCTGTAGGGCTTTCTTAGCTGCTTTATCTGTCAATTTATTTACTATTGATTGATTGATTGATTAATTAATTGATTGCTACAAACTAAAGCTTTGTTAAATGTTTGTAAACTGACAAAATTTTGCACCAACAAATTCTTTCGTAGTGTTAACATCAGCATTTTTGTTTGTGTTGCTATAATAAGACATATAATTGCCCCAAAAACACATCGCAGCATATTCTGCAATAATGATTTTTTGTTTTTGATATTGCAGCCTTACTCTGTATTAAGTATCTGTTGTTCCCCTTCATACGGGAACTTCAACGTGCGTCTGGTAACAGACTATGGGAGTACGTCAGACGACCAATCACTCTTAAGAGTAAGAAAACGGGCCAATGAAAAGCCACCCCCGTTGCTCCCCGTGAAAGCGGTTAGCACGCGGGCAGATCTGAGGATTACAGTGGGGGTTTATCCACCGCCTTCGGGCCCACGGACCCCCCACTCCTCCACAGCGCGCTCCATCCAAGCTTTGAGTGGTTGTGCGGTTCATCCCCCGGGATGCCTGCGCCTCCGCTTGATGACACCGGAGATCAGATGTCCATCGCGACATCGGAGGGCGAGCTGTCATGCTCAGATGACAGACCGGGCTCGCTTCCATCCTACGGGGGGCAATGCGTAGTCACGGTTCTCGAATCAGACATGATGGCTGCGCTTCCTGGGCTGCTTCAGTGGTGTGGCTGGAGATGGCTTGTCCCCCAGTCTCACCGCCGGACCGACTAGAGATGTGGCGTGCGGGCTGATGTAAGATGAATCTTCCAGCTCCCGTCCACTTCTTCCAAGGGGCGCACAGCGAGCGCATGCTGGTATAGAGGGCGTTTTTTCTCCGCCCGGTCCTCGTGCGCTTCTGCCTTCACCTCCCCTGATGGCGAGGCAGCCAGTGGGTACAAAGCTATTCCTCAGGTGGTTGGCGCCGCCACCTGGAGGGGTAAGCTGAGACCCCCGTCCAAGGCGGGTGGGTTTTCTGTGTCTCTCATGGCCAGAGCCCACACCGTTGCGGGCCATGCCGCTTCTGCCCTGCACCACGACACCTGCTGTGCTGCACAGGGGCGGTTCTTCCCCAGGCTTATGCGTAAGGTCGACTATGCTCTCATGACCTTCAAGTCGGCCGCCCGTGCCCTGGGGAGGACGATGGCCACACAGTGGTCCGGAAATGCCACCCTTGGCTTACTCTGGCAGACATGCGCCGCGCCGACAAAGTACGCTTACTTGGTGTGCCCATATCCCAGGCAGGCCTACTCAGTGACACTGTCGGGGACTTTACCCAGGAGTCCTCGGTGGTGAGAGATCAGCCGTGCGCGATGGAGCAGGTCATCTCCTGGTGGGCTCGGAAAACTGCTCCCCCACCGGACCCGTCTGCGCTGGCTGTTCCTCGCCGAGAGCGCTCTTCCCGCGGCTCCAAAATGCTCCGCCGTCACAGCCTGTTACACTGGCTAGTGAACGCGCCGAGCCCCCCCGCAGGAAGTTGACGCTCCTGTCATAGGTCGCCTTAAAGTCCGGTAATCGCACCGCGAAGCGAACCTAAGGCGGGCCACTTGGAGAGGAGGAGATCCATTCTTTCCCCGGTGGAGGGCTGGGGCTCCCCCGTGAACGAATGTAGCGATCCGAAAAGAGCGGCTTTTCCTCCCTCTGGGTGTGGAAGCCCAATTGATGCCAGCATGGGACGCACTGCCTTCCAGCTCTCAGCTTTGGTGCACTTCGCCACAGGCTTTGAGGACGCCAGAGGATGAGCTCCTTTCTCGCACCTCCAGCCTCTCCACGGGATCCTGGGAGGAAGGTAAGAGTCAATCTCTTATTTTCAGTTCTTCCTCGGGACGCTCTGCTTCCCGGGGTGAGCACTCCCCATCCCGGAGCTGCCCCTCCGCGAGTACGTCAGCGATCGTTCCGGTGATGCTGCTCGTTTGGACTCTGTCAGCCTGGTTAGCGCTGCTCAGCCCGTCGTAGTAGCTCACACGGACGGTCAGACTCGGCTATGCGTTTCAACTCGCTGTTGGCCTCCCGAGTTCACGGGTGTGTATTTAAGCGATCATCGCTATGCCACCCCTGTCTCGCGTGAGAAGATTGTTATCCTCCTGGCGAAGGATACAATCGAGCTGGTCCCTCCAGCTGAGATGAAGAGTGGGTTTACGCCCCCACTTCATCGTACCCAGAGAGCGGTGGGTTATACCAATCCTATCTGCGCGTTTTGATCTGTCATTTGTTCAGGATGCTGATCAGGATGCTCATGCAGAAACGCATCCCCCAGTGTGTCCGTCCGCGGGATTGGTTGCAGCTATAGACCTGAAGGACGCTCACTCCATGTCTCGCTCTCTCCCTCCTAATAACCGTGTTTTTATGGGTGTGCGACGGGGCCCGAGCATGGCAGTAAATGGTCCTCCCCTTTGGGCTCTCCCTGTTCCATGCGTGGAGGATGCCCTGTGCCTCTTTGGCATCTGCATTTTTGATTATTCATTGACTGGGTTAAATTTTTTCAGACCTTTGAATTAGTCGATTATGCATAGGGACCTGGTGCTCTGGCACCTCGGCCTGTTGGGGTCAGCGGAGGAGCCGGGTGCCTGGCTCAGTGTGATGTCTGGTATGCCCACTCTTGGTCTACCCACATGCTGAGGTTCGGTGCCAGCTATGCACGGTCCCCGATGGTGATCCCATATGCTTATTTCAGCCACGGAGTGTTCCCCCTGACCAGGCGGACCCGTGTCTTCCCTACCCGCTAACCAGCTTATCATATGTAGTACTCCCCCTCATCAGGGCTAGTCCATATGCTCTATTACCATCAAGTCTCCCCTCTTGGGTAGCAGGTGGTCTCCGCAGCGTCCTCCCCTTTCGGGGACTGGCACGCTTTCCAACGTACTGCCGTATTTCTAAAATCCCTAGACTATATTAGCTAGGTAAAAGCACATTTACGACCCCCGATCTAAATTGTAATTATTCCCATGTAATGGTAATTAAGGGCCTAGGGGACGTTGGAAGGTTGCGCTCTTGGTGATGCTTGTGCGCTCAAGCTATGCTTGGCAAACTTCACATCAGGAGCGTGACGGGCTTAGCTGCTGTGGCGTTTTCCATACAGTCTCCCATAGTCTGTAACCAGACGCACGTTGAAGTTCCCGTATGAAGGGGAACATCCTGGTTACGTACGTAACTCACGTTCCCCGAATAGGGAACGGAGACGTGCGTCTCCACTGCCACAGCAGCTGAGTCTCCAGCTGTTAGCTGAGTGATCGGCTCTTCAGCAGGCAAATTCTGATGCTCACTCCTCAGCGGGCAGCTTATATAGCACTTATGGCTCATCACTGCCAGCTGTGGAGCAGAGCTCTGCCAATTCATTTTGGCATTTCATTGGCCCATTTTCTTACTCTTCAGAGTGATTGGTCGTCTGACGTACTCCCATACCATTACCAGACGCACGTCTCCGATCCCTATTCGGGGATTGTGGGTTACGTATGTAACCAGGACGTTTTTTTTAATGATATATACAGTTTTAAACTGTTTGTTGATAACATTTTGTTAGATAGTTATTGGTAATCATTCCAATTTGACATACAAGATAATAGAGTAACAAATAATTAGGTAATTACATAAAATAAACAAAAAACAAACAAACAAACAAACAAACAAACAAAAAAAACTATTCTGACCCTGGTGTAAGCAGATATTAATCAAATAATCGACTAATAATCTAATCACTGCTAGTTGACGAAGGTTTAAAGTTACTTGAAGTCAACAGTCAACAGATACGTCCTTATTGTAAGCTCAGGAAAAAAAAGGACTGCAGTGGATTGTTATTACACCTCCAACATAGAAAATACATACAGTACAGTGCTCAGCATATATATGTACACCCCTCACAAATCTATCTTTTAAATTCATATTTTTAATAGGAAGCTATACAATATTATGTTTGCGCATATACATTAGATTAATCAGTACTGAAGCCAAATCTGGAGCTTATCTAACAAAATAACTTACGATAACGGTTCAAAAACTAGTACAGCCAAATTTATATGTTATAGAAAAATATTAAATACAAATTTAAAAAAGAGGAAAAATCAAGAGAAGCAAAAAAAGAGGAAAAATTTAGTAGAAATATATATATTTTTTGCAATATTTTGCTTGAATTAAATTGTATTATCTTTCAATTTCTAATGTTTGGTGGCTAAAATATTATTTTAATAAACATATCTGTTTAATAAATCTGTTTTGTTTAAATGCACCAAAATACATTGCCTATATTCACTGAGAAATGGATACAAAAATTCATTTTCAAAATGGGGTGTACTGTATAATTGTATGTGTAAAGTAATGCTCACCAATGAGGATGGAAAAGAAGAATATGGGGATGGGGATGTTGAGGATTGGAGAAGTGACGTTCAAGAACCAGTTGGGTGTCATAGGAAAGAAGCGCAAAAAGAGTAAGAAGAAAAACAAACTGCTCCTGTTCTCTTCCACCTGATGAAAAGAGATATATCATGTATTATAATTCAACTCTGAAATTGTATAAATAACAGATGAAAATATAATAATCATTTAGAAAAAAAATATTAAAGGGATAGTTCACCCAGCAGAAGAAAAAACTCACAAACGTTTAGAACCACTTGAGTAAGTGTGAGTAAATGGTAAAAATATTTTCATATTGGGTTGAACTATCCCTTTAGGAAGCTGTTTGTTGCCAACCGGACCAAAAACTTTGTAAAACATCTTAATTAGACAACTAGTTCAAAGCTTTTCATTTTGTTTTGTAACTGAACTGCAAACTACACTAAAAATAGACTTCTGTGTTATACTTTAAGTGTACAAGTTCCATACTTCTAGCCCAATTTTGTAATATAAATACGTGTTTTTATTCAGTAAACTACTAGTTTAATTGATCAGTTACTGCACATTTCAGTTTAAATGACCTAAACATCATACTTATAATTTACACACACATTTAAAGAAATATCAATAAAATCAGCCAACTGTTTATCGTTTTCTGTGAGTTCATCGCAAAGTTCAGTTCCTCTTATGTATTATTTACTCTAAGCTATTTCACACAAAGCTGACTGTAAACTTGTCATTTGTACAGTAAACAGACAACCAGCCAAATGTTTGCAAACCTTCATATTAGTTTTATGCATATAAAGAAGTCTCGCCTGCTGACCAAAAGTACATTTAATCAAAATATTAATAATACAAATTACAAATTTTCAGCATAATTACTTAAGACTTTAGTGTAACTTTCAGAAAACAATTTTACTATGATTATTTGCTGCTCTGTTATAATCATGTATTACTATATTTAAAATACATTTTACTTTTTATAATGCTTCAAAATGAACAGCATATATATGAAATTAAATATTTTACAACAATATAAATCTATCTGTATGTTTTCTAGCACTTTTGATAAATTCCATTTCTCCAAGACGAATTAAAGTATTTTAATTAAAGAGTTAAGTAATTAACTATCATAGTTTCCACGTCACGATCAGCAGCGATCTAGCAGTTGCAGATCGCTGGAGAACTACAAATCCCATCATGCACCTCACACACACACACCGGTTCTCTTCCTGATTGCACACACATAGCTGGAAGCTCATCATAAGCCCCTTTCACACATACAGACTTTTACCGGTAATTTTCCAGAAAGGGATCACGTGTGAACAGGTCCTTTTTGAAAATACATTACCGGAATGCTGCTCTGTGTGAACACAGAAAGAAAATTGCCTCAAAGAGCGCATACACGTTGGCCGTGTACTGCTGTCAATCAGAACATTCAGACGCATTCACATTCATGCTGTTTATGAAAATAAAAGCCTTTGAATATTTTTCCAGAGATATTTAATTGCAATTGGTTAGTCAGACAATGTTTCTATGTTCATTATTAATGCCAATTGTGGAAAAAATTATCAATAAAATGCTTATGATAAACTGCTGTGAGTTTACCTGCAAGCTCTGCACTCAGCTGCGTGGTGCTCGTGCACATGAAGGAGTGCTCCGGTGATTGCTAGCACACAAAAAAATGTACTCGACATGCGAAAGTGTTATGTTTACATCTAAGTTGTTCACAATATTTATCCATCCACAGAATTTGTAATGTAGTCAAATGTGTTTAGCGCTTCTGCCTTTGGATGTCTCTGTGACAAAAGCAGCTGCATGAATGCTAAAGCTTGAAGTGAAGTTTCACAAACTAATTTCGAGAGGAGCACGTAATATGAATGACTACAGCTGATACCTATCGCTAATCATTAGCTAACCTATCAGATCATTACGAATCACTATAAATATCCTGCCTAAATTTCATTCCCTATCTTAATTTTTGGAAGACCACAGCAGACAGCAACAGTCCCGCTACTCCACTTAACATGGAAAAGCATCAATTGTCCAGCAACAGCAACAACAGCAGCAGCAACAACAACAACAACACCAATGCTAACGAGAGCTCCGCTCTCCCAGGAACCCCAGCCGCAGACCAACTCCAACTCATCCTTCCTCCAAACCAGCACGAGTCCGAAGCTCCAGTGAGAGGCCGCAGGCCTATCCGTTCAGCAGCAGCCAGAACCTCTCGCCAACTTCTATCTCCGTCTCCTTCAGCCTCTAATCGCCACCTACCTTCACTAGCCTCTTCATACGCTTCTGCCATTTCTTCACCAATCATCACCAGGAAAATGACAGTCAACGAACTCCGCCAATCCATCACAGACGCCGGTATCACTGTCCCAAGCCGTTGCAATTAGACCGAACTCATCAAACTATACGCCTCCATTCCTTCACCGACTCCGCCCGCCAAGGATACTAGAAAGACCCGCTCTCGCCACACCCCCTATCCCCAACACAGCACTTCTCCGCAAGCATTAAACCAACCAGGACTTTCCTTAGGAAAGCACCAAGGAAATCAAAAAACTCTAAAAAACCACCAGCCCATCACCATGAGGAAAACCGGAACATTATCGAAACCACAGCCACGCAAAATTACGACAATACTCAAGACATCCGTCCAAACCTCCTAACCAACACTCCCCTCCTCTGGCCACCAGCTCCTAATTCCTGCGTATCCTCCAGCTACCTCTACCTCTTCTAATCAAACCAGTTTTGCCTTCCTTCAAACCTTCATATCCCTTCAACCCAGATTGTCCACTATAATCAGCCTACTATTTCCAGTCCTAATGCCTTTCCTCTCCCTACTGCTCTCCCTTCCTCTAATTTTCCCCCTGTTTCCCCCCCTTCATCCCTTCACCACACACTCACTTCCAGTACTAACCCCCCCACGTCCTCCTTTCACCCTTACCACCGCCACTCCCCTCCCCATCCCTCAGAACGCTCCAGTTTTGGAACCTTCTCCCGTCTCCAACTCAACCAAGAACCTCATCATCTCAGAGATTTTGGATGCTCGTCCCAGAAGCAGAACCGCATCCGACTCCCGTCCCTCCTTATTCAGAGATGATATTGCCATAAAAATCCCCATGCATCACCTGCACCAAATATCCATCTCCCTTATCCTACAAGCAGTAGCCCCCAGCACATAACAATCATATCTTACAGCTTGGAATGCATTTAAACAACTCCATTCCCTCTACAACACCACATTTCCCAATTTTTCCTTGCTCACAATAACTTCATTAATCACATACCTCCATATATACTAAAACATACTAGCCCCCCCCCCCCCAGATTCCAGGCTGCCCATCACACACCATATACTGTCCAAATGCATTTCCACACTCCGGAAAGGCTATTTATCCACCCACACTGACCAAACACTCGACGCCATGTTCATACTCTCTTTTTTCGGATTCCTTAGATGTTCCGAAATTTCTATAACGTCAAAATTTGACCCCCAACATCCACCCCACTATTTCAGATCTAGCCCTGATTGACGGGGAAACGATATCTTTCCTCATCAAGAAAAGCGAAACAGACCAATCACGCAAAGGACACTACATTTACATTTTTGACATTCCCTCCTCTACACGCCCATTCCAAACACTCCTAGCATA
>CAIGQV010019186.1:20780003-20807897 GCA_903798115.1 Danio jaintianensis
ATACCTGGCAATAAAGCTCTTTCTGATTCTGATTCTGATTCTGAGAATGGCATGGATGGCAGTCACGGATGGCGACAAGCTGGCCGAAGTGTGAGGAATGACCAGGACTGGCGGGAGGTGGTGGATGTCTTAAAAGAGGCACAGCAGAGCACAGTCAATCAAGATTAGTTGTCTTGGGAACCATCAACGGAGTTACCAGCAGCCAGAGGCTCACAGGAGGCAGGGCTGGACAGGACCAATGAAACAGAGACAGTACACGAGATGAACACACAACACGCAAAGAAAAACAGGGAAGACTTAAAGCAAAAACTAGAAAACCAAAGCAAAACGATAAACTAAATGACAAAAGGATAATGTTATGTAACTAAAGAAAGAGAAAATAAAAGCAAAGACTAAAATTACTAAAAAAGGCTTGCGATCTGACTGTAAAACTGTAAAAGAAAGCAAACTACACAACTAGAATAAACTAAATAAAATAAAAAACAGAAAAGGAATATAACAACTAAAACAAGAATACTAATAAAAGGATAAACTGGACAAGAGACTCTTGAAGCTCAGGAACAAAGCAACACACACACTCCAAAAAATTGTGTTTATTGTTTGTTCAAACTACTTATATAAAACGAGCTGAAACAACACAATTTTTTTTTATTGGGGGGGCAGCTTAATTGTTTCAAGTTCAATCTACTTCAATTTGCAAAAAAAAAAAACTAATAAGGTAACTTAATTTCTTTACGTTGTCAAAATCGATTGTGTGGAACCCAACATTTTTTACCAAGCACAAAGATCACACAAAGCATAAAGCACAAAATGAAACAGCAAAGACATGAGGGAAGAGTGCACAATATAAAGGGAAGGAAGCACACAAGGACCAGGTGGAGACACTAACGAGGACTAGAAGAGGGCTAAAAAGGGGGCCTCGTAAAGGGAAACGAGCAGAAAGAATGGGGAAGCACATGGCAGACAAACAAAAACATGAAACAAAGACAACTCAGACATGATAGACAAGGCAGCACCCTGACACATTATTACAGACAAAGAAAATTGCAAGAATCTGTTTTGATGCTGCTAAAGATCTGAGACAACACAGTAAAATTGTTTGCTTTATCTTATTACACAAACTATCAGTATGTTTTTTTAATGTTAATCACAAGAGCATTTTTGTCACACTGTACTCAACAAATTTATCCACACCCTTGGTGCAATCACATGACTTCTACCTCGCTCAAAACAAATTTCGTATCATCTGCATACTTTAAGATGAATTGATTAGACCTGTCCACATGACAGTCATGTGTGTACATAATAAAAAAGCATAGCAGAGGTTACACAACCTTGAGGTGCTCCAACATTTGTTTGCACTGCGGTTGACAGAACTGTACTGTGTTCAGTTTAACCATCTGAATTATATTTGTAAGAAAATAAACTTATCAACTAATTTACTTACAACTTAGTTTAGACATTAAATATCAGCTTGGATTGTGTTGAAAATGCTGAGGAAAAATCTAGAAAAAGTTCTACATAAGTATTTGGTTTGTCTAAATATTAGAAACAATATGCACTAAAGCTGCCAAAGTACTGCAACTTTGCTTATAGGCAAATTGACATGGATCACATTTGTGCTTAATAGTGCTCAGATGTTTTAAGTAAAAGTTTTTTCTTATCTATAAGGTCTACAGTCCTTTGGAAATGAAATTTTGGACAGTGGTTTTATATATGAAGTTTTCCATAACGATAACATATTCCATTTCTATAACTATTCCATTCCTATAGGAACAGTCTGTGCGTCAATAGATTCTTGAAAAATTGGTTGACACACTGGTGCCAACTGATAGGCAAAGATTTTTATGATACAAGGACTAAATCTGTCAGGTCACGCAACCTTTCTTGCAATTAAAGACTGAAACATCCTTCTAACTTCATCAACGTCCATAATAATCGTTCAACTCAAACCTTGAAAAATAAGTATTAATTCATTGATATAACTAATTTGATTATCTGTCATGATATTAAAAGATCCTGTCATTAATTTTTAAATATTCCGCACCTTTTTATTCCTGGCCCTAAAATTCTAACTAATAACTAAACAGTTGAGACTTCGGTAGTAATTAAAAAATAATAATAATTACAATGAAATTGCAGAAATATTTAATTAAAAGTGCTTTTTTGAAGTATAAAGATTAAAATAGTCTAATATTGTGATGTAAAATGTATTTCAATCATTTTAATTTTATGCACAGCTTTCAAAAATATTTTTAATAATGTCATTTTAATTTTAGAGTAAGGGAAAATAAAACTACTTCAGGAAAATGTCAAGGCCCTGGCACAAATCAGTACATCAAGGAGGCTAGTGTGTTTGTTTATTTATTTAATGTTTTTTTTTGCATTTCCCCCTCAAACAGATAGAGAGAGAGAGAGAGAGAGAGAGAGAGAGAGAGAGAGAGAGAGAGATACTTATAAATGTTTAATTAATGTTCCCCTTGTGGAAATCATCAAAGATTAAAATAAACTTTCACAGCATATTGCAGCGCCAGATTCATTGATAAAATTCCGCTGTGTGTAGGCTGCAGTTCGCCAAAGAGATGCCATGGCTGGGAATTATAGATTGATAACAGACACATTTGTTTCCACATTTTCACCATTGGTTGAGGATTGAGTGATTTGTATTCCGTGGAACATCTTTAAACAATTGAACCCATTCATTGATGGGTAGCATGAATACACGTGGTGAATGAACAGACATACACACACACGCACTGCAGGCTGTGCTTGATACAGAATGGATGTATTGATTTGGCATTGTGGAGTCAGTATCAGGTTTGTCATTGATATCAAAACTATACATAAATAAAAAACCGGTAAATTTACAAGTCACAACGTTAAGACTCGTGTACAATATTTAATTATTCAAAAGAAGGAATTAACCTTTTCATGAAAAAAATGTAAAGATATTGTGCCTTGTCTATCATTAGTTACAGACTGTGCCAGCATTATATAGTTTCTAAAAGCATGTCCAAACCCTGAGAGAGTAAGTGTCTTTTACATTTATAAAAATAGAGAGGATGACAAAGAAATATATATGAAATTCAATAGACTTACTCTTATCATTTTCGCTGTCCTCTAACAGGGCATAGTTAAAATGTACACACACACACTGAGAAAATGCTGATAATAAAAGAAAGGTATAAGTAAAAAGGGGGTAATACTTAGTGACAAACTGCCTTTTATTCTTAATTAATAAAAAAGTGGAATTGCTTATCTTAAGGATTTAGCTCATCCAAATTACAATAATGTCATTATATACTGGTAATAAACTGTTATTAACTGTTGTTCCAAACTTTATTCATTATGTGGGTTATATGTGATACAACAGAAATATCTGCCCATATAATCCACATGCTAAATTGTGTGCCTTGCTAAATCAAAGAGCTGAACTTCTCTGTAAAGCCTGAACTAAATTAACGAATGATCCAACTCAAAGAAGCAATTAATAAATGAAGAAATGCAGCCAAGATATATACCTCTGTGTATATTGTACACTAAGCACATCCAATGTGGCAAATGAAAGCTCAAACATGCTTGCTTGAGAACAATTCTCATTGGTTCTTTCAATAACAATATGGGGAAATAAATAAATAAACTGCACATTAGTGGTCTGCTCTCTCGATTTATTCATTCATTCATTTTCTTTTCGGCTTAGTCCCTTTATTAATCTGGGGTCGCCATAGCGGATTGAACCACCAACTTAACCAGCATACGTTTTACGCAGCGGATGCCCTTCCAGCTGCAACCCATCACTGGGAAACATCCATACACACTCATTCACACACATACACTAGGGACAATTTAGCCTACCCAATTCACCTATACCGCATGTCTTTGGACTTGTGGGGGAAACCGGAGCACCCGGAGGAAACCCACGCCAACATGGGGAGAACATGCAAACTCCACACAGAAACGCCAACTGACCCAGCCGAGGTTCGAACCAGTGATCTTCTTGCTGTGAGGTGAACGTGCTACCCACTGCGCCACCGTGCAGCCCTCTCTCTCAATTTAACTTACCATATTTCCCATGAATAATTTACTGAAATACACTAAAAATCTGTTGTTTGTCTATCTATCTGAATGCTCTCATCTCTCTTTGCTTTTGTCTAATGCATGCTTTAAAATGTAATCTCATTTAACAGAGCTTACTGGAATTTTTCTAAAGCAGGTGAATACAATATTTGTTGTTTGTCAAAATGATGGAAATCATACTGAAATATCACTCAGTGTTTCATAATATAGACTCCTATTACAACAGTTACATTTAACACATCCATATATTGCCGCAATAATAAGCTTTCAATGTTATTTATGATCTGCTAAAAGTAGTTTGTTACTACACTTTTCCTTTTAATGTGCCATAGGAGGCTATTGTATGGTTCCACTTTCATGTTACATATTGAAGCTTAAAAGCCCCTGTCTTTCTTTCATTGTAACTGTGTTGAAAGAATGACCATTGTTCCTTTGCATAGAAGAAACCATGCACGTTTAAAATGACTTGTGGTAGGTAAATTTGATCCTAACTTAAATATATATATATGTTTTTCATGAAGAATGTTTGCAAAGCGTAAAATGTAGCGTTACACAATAAAATAAATAAAATCATAAAAAGTATAATATACGTTATATACAGTGTGTTTTATCCCAATGTTGGGTCAAATATGGACAAACCTAACCATTGGGTGTTTAAAAAGTGTAATTTAAATTAAATTGAAAAATTTGACCCAGTGTTTGTCCATTTTTGACCCAACGAAGGGTTAAAACAACCCAGTGTTTATTATATTATATTATATTATATTATATTATATTATATTATATTATATATTATATTATATTGGACAATGGGTAGCACAATCGCCTCACAGCAAGAAGGTCACTGGTTCGAGCTCCGGCTGGGCCAGTTGGCATTTCTGTGTGGAGTTTGGATGTTCTCCCCGTGTTCACGTGGGTTTCCTCCAGGTGCTCCGGTTTCCCCCACAAGTCCAAAGACATGAGGTATAGGTGAATTAGGTAAGCTAAATTGTCCGTAGTGTATGTGTGTGAATGAGTGTGTATGGATGTTTCCCAGTTATGGGTTGCAGCTGGAAGACCCCTGATGAATAAAGGGACTAAGCCGAAAAGAAAATGAATGAATGAATATTATATTATATTATATTATACATTTAATTAGTATGAAAAATTGCAAAATCTAATTCAATAATAATACATTAATCTGAGTAAAAAAAATCCAACATTAAGCATATACATTTTATAAATAAATAATAACCTATTATGGTTAATATGAATGAATAACAACTAAAAATAAAAAACAAACATGTCATGGTTCAGAAAAGCTCAGAAGAAAGCGATTGAGCAGCCATGCTTTACAGGCATGTAAAATCATTTGCAGGATCATGTTAGTTGAGGTTTTCCCCCAGCCGGGATGCTGCACTGTTGAAATGGAAGAGTAACCCAGTTTCGGTGATGGATATAACTCAGTGCATCAAGCTGAGAGTCCAATTCCTGCCCAGATCTCATTACACAGAGAAAGCAAGACAACCTCACACACACACACACACACACACACACTAAACAGCTTCAGAAATGCACCATCCTGCCAATAACAATCTCAGTGCCCCGGGCAGTGTCTGTTTGGTGGGTGATAGCAAATGTGATATTTAAGTTGCTCAATAAAGCTTAATGTCTGAGTGTGAGAAGGATTTCTCAGATGTTAAATAAAAATGTGTGTATGTGTGCGTTGTGAGTGTGTGGAGGAGGGGTGCTTTCAACCTAAATATAGTTACAGTATAACTGCAGGCTTTAGGATATATTGAAAACGTCCCCCTAGTTCACGTGCCAGACTAATAGAGCATCCAAAGGGGAAATGTTCTATCAGACACAACATCTACGTCACAAATCCTGGTCTAATTTTATTCTCCGTTTCTGTGCTTTCATCACCAGCACATCAGAGGGCAAGTTTATCCCATGATTTATTATCTCCATGAACCCTCAGGCAAAGCTCTACACATCTAGGCTGTATGACGTTTTCTAGATTTGTATGCAGGGTGCCTAAAATCATTGTTCTAGTTCATTTTACAGCATAGGGCATGGCATGCAAAATAAAGATGAAGTTTTGCTGTTGTTTCATCATAAATGAATGACTTTTAGAAGCAGCGTCCTTGCTGAGATACAGAAGCATGAGCTGCATGAGGATGAGCTGAAGCTGTAGTAGGAGAACACTTCAGTGATAATTGTTTTATAGCTTATGAGACTTTGTTCTTCTCGGTTGCTTCATTTATTCATCAGTGATGTTTTGTAACTTAAATACTTAAACGAGCTGGCTTACATATATTAAAGGTGTTTTTTTTTGTTTCTCTCTCTCTCTCTCTCTCTCTCTCTCTCTTATCACACACACGCACGCACACACACACCATCATCATGTACTTTGAAATACACATGTACAAAGTAATCATACTTCATTTGTCAAACAATATTCTGAATTGAGTAAATCCTTGATAAATCTTTTTTTAATTGAAGTGATGGAGAGGTTTATTAAAGCTAGAGTTGTGATGTGGATGAAATATAGGCTAAATTATGAGTATACTCAACAAAAGGAACTGATAAAGATGTAGAGTTGAATTTTGAAGCTTTAATGAAATGTATATGAAACACAAGAATTAATATCAACCTTTGCATAGATTAGCTTTTGATGTTTCTTGGCATCATTTCACTTAAAAAAAAATAACAGTGGCATGGCTTTATGTTTCTCTGTTTCACACATAGTCACACATACATAGTATAATATAAACTTAGGGTTTATTTACACTAGACTGTCTGAAATATATCTCCATTGTACTGAACAGTCGCATCATCGATGATGTAAGCATGCCCGGGCTCGGAAGGTAAAAATGCAGTGTGAGTGCGGGGCGTTGGGGAGGGGCGAGGCGGGACAATCGCACCTGGTGCCTAGTGTGAGTACACACTTAGATAAGCTTAAAAGAGAAAAAAAATCCTTATAAACTAACTAGGATATGTTTTGGCCAATCAAATGCAGTCCAGGGTGTGCATATTAATGAACACGTCACGTGTGTGTTTTGTACTAATGGGTATGATTTTTACCAATATTCAACACTCACTGGATTTAAATATAAATGAGGAAACAATGGTGCTTGTGGCTTATGGTGTGGTCATTTACCTGCACTAAAATCCTATTATTAAGCTATGCCTATAGGTACAGTTTACCCAGATCTTCATTATATGGCACCTTTACCGGCACATTATGTAATTATCACCTCTAGACGGCATGTATTCATGACAAACAAAGCCACAGTTTGATGACGCAGTGAAAATAGTGGAAGTTGTTGTCATTATACTGAACTCCTGCAGAAGTCATGTTCATGGATGTTAAAGTAGGCTATTCAAAAAGTATTATTGTGCTAGTATGAAGCAGAGTAAGGCTGAAATCTGTTGAAGCAATATGAGACCATCAGGCCATCAGTTCTTATAATGGCAATAAACGTCATGTAAAATGGCACTCAAACTCACATTATTAGCATTTAACACTGAATAAAGCACATGACGTGTACCTGAGGTGATCATAGTTTATCCTGTTGTTCACCTGTGAGAAATAGAAGCTGTTTCTAATATAGAAATTTCAGGTGTTGGTTAGGACCAAAACTCCTTTTAGTATGGAAAATATTTCTTCTATCGCGCGCCATTGCTTTTAGAAAACGGTTCAAATCAGCCTTAAATCAGGCTTTCAAGAGTTCACACTTAGCTGATGACTGATTATAAAGCTTGTTTGGCGTGCTGTCCCGGGAGAGAGCCCTGAGCTCATAAGATCCGGGTAGATCTCGAGAACTCCCCTGCTGTAGTAGCTAATGAACGGATAGTGATTGCTCTTAAGAGATAACTATTTGCTAGGTGCATGTCTATGGTGCCGATTCGGATTAGTCAATTAACTTAAGTTGCATGTTTTTGGACAGTGGGAGGAAACCGGGGAACCCGGGGGAAACCCACGTGAGCACAGGGGAGAATGTGTAAACTCCGCACAGAAACGTCAGCTGGCTTGGTAAGGACTAGAACCGGTGATGTTCTTGCTGTGAGGCAACAGTGCTAACCACTGGGCCACCGTGTCATCCATCTAGGAAAGGAGGAGGAGTAGGGGTGGAAAGGGGGATTCTTCAAAACGAAGATGGCTGTTATATGGAACTTAGGGTATTTATAGTGGCTTAGGAATCATCTGATTGGTGAATCGTAAATTGGATAATGCGGGACCAGCCGGAAGCAATCATAAGCACGTGATCCTCTCAAAGTTAGTTTATAAATAAATTTCACTTTATTTCACAGGCTCGATAGTCAGGCACAATCACGTCAATCTGGTAACCTGTGCTTGTGTGGATTCGTCAGTGAAGGAGCTGAGTGAAAACGTGTTTTGATCCAGGAGCACAATACCTAGTTCAACCACTGGGTGTCAAACTTACATACTGCACCTTTAAGGTTCTGTTATAATGCTACACAGTCAAATAAATCGTACAACATTTTTAAAGGGATAGATCACCCAAAAATGAAAATTACGTCATCATTTACTCACCCTATACTTGTTTCAAATCTTTATGAGTTCCTTTCTTCTATTAAAAACAAAAGAGAATATTTTGAAGAAAGCTGGAAACCTGTAACAATTGACTTCCATATAATTTGTTTTTCCTACTATGGAAGTCAACCGAAGAAAGAAACTCATAAAGGTTTGGTGTAAACAGTGAGTAAATTTTCATTTCGTGAACTTTACTTTTAAAGTGTTTTGGTGTCTCCCTGTTTTCTACAAAACCACACTGGAAATTGAGGGAGTATGGCATCATTAGTATTTGGTCACAATTACACAGCTCATGTGAAATTGCTTATTTCTTTGGATTTTAACATTCTTTTAAACATTTGGAATAATGCAAGTACATAAGTCAGCAAAATCTATAGGCCTACAGTTCTAGTGTTCTTTGGATACTTTAATGAAAGAAATCTAACATATTCAATCCAAGTTTCTGATTTGAAGGTATGTCTGTGGGAAAATGTGTCTGATGCAAGGGATGCATTTGTATAAAAGCGTCTGTTAAATGGTTAAAGTCTTGAATGCATGATTATTAATTTCATGATTATTAATTTTCAGACACCTAACCCTCTACCGCATGGTGTTGCCATATGGCAACTTGATATTTATGTTCATTTCCCTGCCACTGTTTCTTTAAGACCAACATTCTAGTTTTTGTTGGAAAGAGAATACCTTAGTTTAGCCAACGATGTGGTTTGGTTAAGTCACATGACGTGCAGTGTTTTTCTGTGGCACGATTTCTGACAGACTGGTGTTTATTGTGAGTAGTTGCTGAATGCAAATGAAAATGTCAATAAAAACAAAGGATCAACTCATGTCAGATCCACAAAAAAATCTGAAACATCACCTCCAGTAAGTTATGATGACATATTCACCACTCAAAAAAGTTTTTATCAAATTTTTATTTTTATTTTTTATTGATCTAATGTATGTGTTGCCAAATGGCAACACTGTGCAATAGTGGATTGTGCAATATTGAAATAGGTTAGCTAGCTAGCAAGGTCAGCTGTGATCTTTTAACTTGACAATAACAACATGAATGCTAGTAATATAATGTTGACTAGTCATATGTTAATGGAATTTACATTATGGATAAAATCAAATTTTAATGGCAATACTTTTGATTAGATATAAATACAGGGAACAGTTTATTAGTGAGGACCACCATGTTCTATGCTAAGTGAAAGAAGAAAAGGACAGAACTGGCTCTTCCTGCAGATGAAAGTGAGGATAAGATGGGTTTTAGTGACCATGAGAATGATGCAGATTGGACATTTGATAGGAGCAGTGATGGAGACAGTTTAGGTAAGTTAGCTCAGAGGCAGATAAGACAGACGTAGTATAGATAATATTGTTTACTAGTAGCTACATTATTCTGATGCATCTGGATATAGACTTGTTATTTATTTGTTACAATATTTACTGGAGGAAATATTTATACCTACTGTATGTTTTATACATGATAATATAATATAATATAATATAATAATATTATGTTTGTTTTCAATAATATTCAGCAAACAAGAATGGAATAAATAAAAGCTGTTGGAATATCAGTCATTTATAGGTTCTGTGTTCTAATACTGCAACACCAATTAAATAAAAACAAACAACATTTAAAATAACAAAATTAGTAATCATAAGGAAAGGAAATATTATAACTTAGAAATCTCTAAGTTAGATCCACTATTGGACGTTGTTGCCATATGGCAACATATCATAAAGTTTTACCCATTTTATTTTATTTTTACAGCACTTCAAGTTAAGCCATTCTAAGAAAAGAAAAACAGTCAAATATTTTTTTATAGATCTATCATAATGCATGCAGTAGAGGGCTAATGAAATAGATGCATTTCAAATTACTAATTGCTTATGCTTCACAGCTAAATTTATTTAATTTCATTCTTTTTTTATCTGTTTTCTGTAACTCTCAATCACTAATGTACATTCTTTGGTTTGTCGTTATGAAAGGACTGTCATCCTATGACAGATTTTTTTTTTTTAATTCTTTATTTTAGATAAATATATTTTCAAGTTATTATGTAATTAGACAGTCCCAACAGAGAAATAACCAAGTTTTAACTTTTTATTTCCATGGTTATAAATTACTGTATGCTTATCATATATCCTATATTGAACATAAAACTGTAACATCAAATAAATATCCTATTAGGGTATGCCAATTGTAGTCACATTTGTAAACTTCATAAAGCGTATTGTATCACTACTTTATTCTATAATGTACACACTGTAATAAGGGATCTTATTCAAGTAAACGCAAAGAAAATCCATAAATAAATGAATGTACTGTATTTTTAAGTATTTTTTAAAGAACATTATTGTATTCATTGATTATTTTGTTTCATTCACTGAGTGCTGTATGTTAGAAATGTGCGTGTGGCTGTTTTTCTGTAAAGCCAACAATTCTGTAATAGATAAAGAGTGAATGTGGACAAAAGAATGCTACTAGACGTGTGTACTCTGTTTTCTGTCAGACCGTATAGCTTTTCTAAAGTCAGCACAATGGCACAACGCCACACAGCAGGTCTTTTCTGTCAGAGAAAGAGAAAGCAAAAGAGGTTTATAACAGGATCTGTTTTGTTCCGTATGTGCGCAGATTGTCTCTGGCAGAAGCATATGCAGCAGTGCTGAGCAGAGATGGCACCATGCCCTTCTCTCTACCTCAACACACAACAGAAGACACAAACCCACAAGAAGAGAACTGCTTTAAGACCTTGACTTTAATTGAAATGTTATATCAACAAAATTATATCAAGTGATTTGATTTAAAGATATCCATGTATGCTTACTCTGCTTACATGGATATCTTTAAAATCAAATCACTTGATACGTTAATGAGTGGTAAATTAAAAGTCAGTTTTCTCTCAGAACATTCCATACTTAACAATAAATAACTGAATATTAAAATGCTATCATCATTTTACTGACCCCCATATTATTCCAAACACCAAAACATTTCTTTCCTTCCATAGTGCACATGAATATACACACAAAGTTACATTTTGAAGAACCTAGTTGTTTACACAACTGAAGACCATCAGAATCATTGGACAATAATGTGCCAGTGGTATCTTTTCTGCAAAATTATATAGTTCTTTGCTCTTTTTGTGACAAGATGAAATTCAATTCAACTCAATTCATCTTTATTTCTATAGCGCTTTTACAATGTAGATTGTGTCAAAGCAGCTTAACATAGAAGATTATAGTCAATTGAAACAGTGTCAAGACAAATGTCCAAGACAATATAAAACAGAGAAACATAAATCTGGCAAATGTATTTTGTTGATTGTTTGTAGTAGGTATCATAGTAGTTTGGATATAAGATGTTGCTAAAAGGTGTTTTGAAGTCTTTGTGCAAGGAACCTGTTGCGAACAATGTGGCCTTGAACTGCACTCCTCAGCATAAGACCACCTTCTCTAATCGTGCAATTTTTTTTTATTAGTCTCAAGCTCCACTAACCAATCAGATCCATGTCAATACCTTTATTAACTGCACCTGTGGCCATGCAAGTGCTTTTGCTCTACTGTGTGTGTGGCTTTGTTGTGCAGAGGACTGAGTGTGTGTTCTTTGTTCCTAATGTTTGTGTATATGACAATGTAAGTGATTTATTTTGTCTTTAGTCTTGCCTGAGATGGATTTGAGGTTAAGATCTTTATTTCATGGGCTTTATTTGAATGTTCTGTATTTCTGTTTGCCTCGTAGAAACCATGCATTCAGACGTTAATTTACATCTTGAGTTTATTAAAGATTTTGAAACTGAGTGACTAGACTGGACTTTGCTGTTCTTATCGACAGCCCCACTGGCTTCAAGCTAGCCCTACTCCCCTTACCCCTAAAACTCATTTTCAAACAACTTGAGTGCTTAATTAAACTTTATATTATTATTATTAAGACCATGGACCACAAACCCAGTTAGGATAGGACAATATTTGACAGATCTGGATACTTGTGGACAATACAGAAAATAAATGGTAAACTGTAAACCATAATCTATAATACTCCCATACAATTTAGTAAGTATGTTTACCACAGAGCCTAGGTTGATGAAAGCCAGTGGACTCCAAAACAGTTCTATGGATAAACTACTTTATGTGTCCCACCACCATTCACTGCCTCACTATCCTTCGGCTTGGTCCCTGATTTATCAGGGGTCGCCACAACAGAATAAACCCCATTCAAGCTTGTCATTTTAAGGCCATTTGTTTCATGCTGTACCATATGCTGGGATTATTTATGCTGGCAATTATTACAAGAACACAGCTCATGATCTATTAAAATAGCCTGAATCAAATTCACACCATAAATGTAGGAATAAACTCTTTTGTTCACACAAGTTAACACATTTCCTGCCACTGTTTGACGATTAGTTTGACATTTTTCCCCTTAAATGCTAAAATACAACATGTGAAAGACACTGACGGTATAAAGCCCATGAATATTTCATTTGGCAAGCTGTTCAGTTTATGATTGGTTGCAACTGCTTCACACTGCATCCTCAGTGGCACAATACACATGCAAAAAAGGTTAAAAGCAGTTGTGAAATTACATGTGACACATCGTTAAACCCAGGGTTAACAGCTGAGTCCAAGAAGATGATAGCCTGGGGTTAAGTGCACTGTGAAACAAACAAACAAAAAATCTATTTTCAGTTTTATCCAGACCTCAAAGAGAATAGTCACTTACTTTATACTCTGCAACCCCCCACCCTCAAATTGTGCAATCTCACGGGGCACTTTGTCTGTGCGGAAATTGAATGAATTAAGTAAAGTATCCCATCTCTTTGCCGCTGCTGTCTTCTGAGCACCAAAGGAATAGCACAAGGAACGCCTGCAGCCCGGGACTTATTCAGAAAAAGAAGGTTGATTGTCCTTTGGGCTAAAGTTCCTTCCTAGCTTATCCTAAACCTGTGAGAATGATAGAAATGCAAAAAAAAAATTTTATTGTGATGGCGCATTCAGTTAGGAAATATATGATAAATACTTAAGGAATGATTGATGATGGCCAATCAAATTATTGATGTAGTATTTAGAGAAATAATGCATTATTTTCAAATAATTTAAGGGACCAGACTTTACACTTTCTACAGACACTTCCACTTTACAGTTTCCAAACCTAAAAATGCTGTTCAGATTTGGTATTTCAAGACATTTGTTAGGTTTTTGTCCTCAAACAGCTCCTGTGTCATTTATTGCACATCTCATCTAAAGACTTTAGTTTTGATTTGATTTGATCTTTGACTGTTGTAGACTGTTTTGTCTGTTGTAATTATTAAAATCATCCAGTGTTTTGACATGGAACTGTAATAATCAAAACCTGCCCAGAACTAGCTGTGTGGTTCCCTGAAAATAATTACAGACATTAGACAGTTCATCTGCAAATTAGAATCAAGTATCCAATAGCCCCGTAGTATAAGTAAGGGATAATAAATGGATTGGCAAATGTCGGGGCAATGTAAACATGACATGATATCATTTTTTCAGAACATTCTAAATACAAATTTGTTGTCATTTGTCTGTGTGGTGCTCTTCTAATTGACTTTTAAATCTCTTTTTTTTTTTCATTCTAAACCACATTTAAAACCACTAATAAATACTGTACATAAAATTTATTAATCTAATGGAGTTTTGTTTGAGTGTTCGATCGCACCAAGAATTGGTCCAAATTTAGGATCAGGCTATTTATGATGAGCTCTGATTCACCAAACCTTTCTGTTGTGTCACCTGTATTGTTGTTGTGGTTTCTGGTACATTAAAAAAAAAATGTTGTGTAATTAACATCACTTAAAGGGATAATTAACCCAAAAATCTAAATTCTGTTATCATTTACACACCTACACTTGTTACCAGATTGTGTTTCTTTCTTGTGTTAAACACAAAATAAGATAATTTGAAGAATGTTAGAAAACAGTAATCCTTGACTTTCATAGTATGGCTCCCCTTGTGGTTATGCACACTGTTATACTCATAGGCATTTCTCAACCCAGGCTCATTGGATATATGTGCCTCAGGATACATTTTTGTGAAAGATTTATTTAAAGCTATTTATCTACTTAAAGCTGTTTTAGATCTGCATTAAAAAAATCACTAGAAAAAAAAAATGTTTTAAAGAAAAACAAAATACATTGGTCCAGTTTTGTTGCACGTTACAGGTGACAATACACTAGAAGGAGCTGTCTGCATTGTTGTGTTTCTGAAATACGTTACTTAGGGTCCATTTTGTAATGTTTCAGAGACACATCCTTCTCGTACACATCCATGAGAAGGGGGGAAATTATCATACAGATCACCTATACCCTTTTGTAAACCCAACCAATAATGTTTTCAAAAGCAAACAGAAAAGTAAAGCGCATTTGCTTATAATTGTATCTTGATTCTATTTCTTTTGTGGAACCATACTTCACTGGACTCGAACACAAGCTCTCAGCATCTCAAGTACAACATCGTACAAAGTGAGCTACCAAGCTAGAAAAGTTGTCCATATGGAGATACATAGTTGAAGCAAAATAATGTATTCGATCCTGTATAACAAAATCACATAATTATTTTAATGTGCATGCCGGATTTATTCAGTAAATGTGTTTCCATTGTAGTTTATGCACATTTTGTCCAATCAGATAAAAAGTTTATCCTGCTCAGATGTGTGCAAACATTTTTTTTTAATGTGCATTTTTTAAAATGTATGCGCTTCTTGGTGTTTCCAACAAGCACAAAATGTGCATAAAAATAGGTAGATGGAAACATGTATAGACAACTTTGGTGAATTCACTGTGTCTGTGTCCATGTGATCTCTCTCCTGCGACAGTTGTTTTGTGGTATTTATGTGGTGTTGTGCAAAGAACTGCATGAAAATAATCTTATATTTGTCAAAAATGTGTCCCTTGTTTCCCTAAAAGAAACAAAAGTTGTTGGTGTCATACTGCTCTGTAGCATTCATTTTATCTAGAAACTGCAGTCAAACGTATGTAAAGATATGTTTTTGTGGTTTCACAGTAATGTAGGCTGAAGCATGTATTTCCAATGAGCCTGATGCCTTGTGGGAAGTACTGTATGGGCTGGGATATCATTGTAGAGACATAATTTTACGGTAAAAAACTGCTTTAATGAAATATACACACACAAAAAAAGATTTTTGCTGCTTGTTTAAACTACTTATTTTAAATGAGCTGAAACATTACAATTCTTGAGTTTTTTGGGAACAACTTAATTGTTTTATGTTCAATCCACTTAAATTTGTAAAAATAATTAAGTTAATTGATTCGATTTGTGTTGGGACAACATAAAAGAATTGTGTGGAAGCCAGCATTTTTTACAGTGTATGGTTATAAGTGACAGGCAAATGCAAATATACAGGCATTCTGCTGAACAGCATCTCTTTTAAGCAGTAAATTTAAAAGGGCATTATTTAAAACATCTGGCAAAAAAAACAAAAAAACACCAGTATACCAAGGCTGTTAGAATTTCACTGTTTTAGGCAGATCTTCATTTCATGATCATCTTGCCAGACACCTCAGGACTCTTCAAACATCCATAGAGGGAATGTATGCACACCCTTCACCCTGACTGAAACTACATGTCACATCTCTAGGGAAAATCTAATCAATCCTTTCCCTATGATCAGCAGACACTGACTTCATTGATTGTATAGTTATTGTGACATGTGGTGGGAGCAGACGCTTGGCTTTATGACTCCACGCTCCAGTAAAACATGGCTCATTTATGAGCCTACCATCCTGCGTGGCCTGCCTGCAGCCTCTGACAAAGTGGTTATGGATGTTAGCAATTTAATGGTAGGTGTGTGTGTGTGTGTGTGTGTGTGTGTGTGTGTGTTTCTTTTCTAGAGAGAGTCAGAGACAACAATATGGGTCTGGGGAGGTGATAAAATTGAAACGAGGTTGTAGTCACATGACATTACCAATCTTTACTAACATTATGGAGGCTTTGCTCACTGACAGGACAATAAAAACAAATAAATACTGTTAATGCCAATGAAACTTTTGAATGATGAATAACATCCTTGTTGCCCTGGAGACAGTGAGTACTGACATTTCAGCTGAAGGTTGAAATGTAATTAAACCGAAAGAGGTCAAGAGAAAGGTCATAAACAATGCATATGACCAAACGTAAATCCATGCATTAATTCGGCTCCGTAAAAGCCAAGCATATGTGAAGTCATTATTCAGATTTATAGATACATATATCCTGTCATTTTATTGTAGAATGTCATTAAAGTTGCACAAGTCTAGGTTCTTTATATTTTAACAAGACACATGCATGTTGTGCACATACAGTACCATTTTTACTTTTCAATGATTCAAGTAGAATTTAATTGTAAGGCAGTTGTGGTTTTATGTTTTCTTTAGCAATTACAAGACAAAGTCACAGTTGGGAGAAATAAAATTGCATTATTAAGAGTCTAAAATATATTATTATGCAATTACATTTTATGTATTTCTTACACTGAAGCAGAATCCATTAATTAAACAAGGATTAAACCCTCTTCTGGCGACGCGGTGGCGCAGTGGGTAGCACGTTCGCCTCACAGCAAGAAGGTCGCTGGTTCGAGCCTCGGCTGGGTCAGTTGGCATTTCTGTGTGGAGTTTGCATGTTCTCCCCGTGTTCGCGTGGGTTTCCTCTGGGTGCTCCGGTTTCCCCCACAAATCCAAAGACATGCGGTACAGGTGAATTGGGTAAGCTAAAATTGGCCGTAGTTTATGTGTGTGAATGAGTGTGTATGAATGTTTCCCAGAGATGGGTTGCAGCTGGAAGGGCATCCGCTGCGTAAAACATATGCTGGATAAGTTGGCGGTTCATCCCGCTGTGGCGACCCCAGATTAATAAAGGGACTAAGCCGAAAAGAAAATGAATGAATGAATGAATAAACCCTCTTCTCCTTTCCAGGAAACAGGACTGATTTTATTCTGTTATTGATTTATTCTGCTAATTAAAACTTGACCATTTATTCATTCATTCATTTTCTTTTCGGCTTAATTTCTTTATTAATCTAAGGTCGCCACAGTGGAATGAACCGCCAACTTATCCAGCATATGTTTTACGCAGCGGATGCCCTTCCAGCTGCAACCCATCACTAGGAAACATCCATACACACTCATTCACACACATACACTACGGACAATTAAGCTTACCCAGTTCACCTATACTGCATATCTTTGGACTTGTGGGGGAAACCGGAGCACCCGGAGGAAACCCACGCCAACATAGGAAGAACATGCAAACTCCACACAGAAACGCCAACTGACCCAGCCGAGGCTCGAACCAGCGACCTTCTTGCTGTGAGGCGAACGTGCTACCCACTGCGCCACCATGCAGCCCAAACTTGACCATATTGACCATAAATATTTCTTATTTTCAGAACACACATCCTTTACTCAGGTACACTCATGTTTAAAATGACTCTGGTAAAAGTTGAAGGACTGATTACATTTTTTGTAAGTAAAAGTAAAAAAGTATGACCTCAAACGTACTTGAGTAAAAAGTATGCATTACTACTACCTATTTTAGTTTCATGCTGATAACAAGACCCCACATCTTATTTATAAATGTATACAAAAATCTTTGTATGTAACACTTAATTTTGCCCAAAAAATATATGTTTTTTCTTTTGCTAAAATAAATATTTAAAATATTAGATTTTTGCATTAAGCAATCTGCTTAATTCTCTTCAAATAGCAGCTCCTGTGATTTCAGTATTTGTTGGTTTGTTTGTTTTGTATTGTTTTTCCAGAGCCAAATTTGAACGGGAATGTGTCTCCTTTGTTTACTTGTGGTGAGATCAGATCAACCAAAACGCATCTTATTACTTATGGTTAACATGGCATCAGTTATGTTTACATTGCATGCAGGTGCACAATGACAATATATTGATTGATTGATTGATTGATTGATTGATTGATTGATTGATTGATTGATTACATTAAAAAAGCATTCTAATTGTGGAATGACAAGAAATAATATAGATTGTGATACAAAAATTGTGTGAAAAAAATGAAAGTAATGAGCCTGGTTTTAAAATGTAAGGAGTAGAATGTACAGATATTTGTGTAAAAATATAATGAGTGAAAGTAAAATATCTGAAAAAAAAATATTGAAGTAAAGCACTGATTTCAGAAAAAAATACAGTAATTAAATTTCCCCTTCATGGGAACTCCAACGTGTGTCTTGTAAAGACATATGGGACCTTGCCAGACGACCAATCACTCTGAAGAGTAAGAAAATGGGCCAATGAAATGCCAGATGAATTGGCAGAGCTCAGCTCCACAGCTGTCAGTGATTAGTCATTAACAGAATATATCAGCTGGCGGCTGAGAAGTGAGCATTTAGATTTTCGCTTCAGAGCCTCACACTAGAGACTGAAGAGTACCTCTGCTAAGCTGATTTCATCAAGAAAGCAGTATTCCTACCAGTGCGTGCAACGACGTGTACAGCGGCGGTTGAACTGGGCTCCTTTCCCGTCCCCTGGTCGTTTCGCTGGTAGCTGAAAGAGCAGTTTTCACTAAGAGAGCAACACGGTCGAGCAACGTATCTTTTTCAAGACGCTGTTCTGACTGTGCATTTCTGGATGCGGTGGTTCCTATCTCCGGATGATGGGCACAAGTACTGCATCCCAGGTCTGGGGTCCAGCATGTTGATGGGGTGCTCGCGGACAGCTTATGCTCTCACTGTGAGGGCATGGCTGTTGCACAGCTGAGATCGTGGCTTCCAAGCCACCCTCGTTGCTCCCCGTAAGGTGGTGGGCGATGCCATCTGGAGGAGTAAGCTGAGACCACTTATCCAAGGCAGGTAGGTTATCTGTGTCTCTCACGGCCAGAGCACACACCGGTGCGGGCCATGCCGCTTCTGCCCTGCGCCACGGCACCACTTGGCTGTGCTGCACAAGAGCGGTTCTTCCCCAGGCTTATGCATAAGCACCGCACGGTGGTCGACTATGCTCTCATGACCTTCAAGTCGGCCGCCCATGCCCTGGGGAGGACGATGGCCACAGTGGTCTGGAAATGCCACCCTTGGGTTACCCTGCAGATATGCGCCACGCCGACAAAGTACGCTTTCTTGTCGTGCCCATATCCCAGGCAGGCCTACTCGGTGACACTGTCGGGGACTTTACCCAGGAGTCCTCTGTGGTGAGAGATCAGCCGTGCGCGATGGAGCAGGTCATCTCTTGGTGGGCTCGGAAAACTGCTCCCCCACCGTACCCATCTGCGCTAGCTGTTCCTTACTTAGAGCGCTCTTTCCGCGGCTCCAAGACGCTCTGCCATCACTGCCCATTCCACTGGCTAGTGAATGCGCCGAGCCCCCCCCCACAGGAAGTTGATGCTCCCGTCAAAGGTCGCCGTTAAGTCCAGTAATCGGACCGCAAAGCCAACCTGAGGCGGGGCCGTTTGGAGAGGAGGAGAACTGTTCTTTCCCCGGCCCCCGCTAATGAATGTAGCGATCCAAAAAAGAGCGGCTTTTCCTCCCTCCGGGTGTGGAAGCCCAATTGCTGCCACCATGGGATGTGCTGCCTTCCAGCTCTCAGCTTTGGTGCACTTTGCCACAGGCTTTTAAGCGTGCCAGAGGACGGGCTCCTTTCTTTCGCACCTCCAGCCTCTCCGCGGGATCCTGGGAAGAAGGTAACAGTCTATCTCTTATTTTCAGCTTTTCCTCGGGATGCTCCATTGCCCGGGGTGAGCACTCCTCATCCCGAAGTTGCCCCTCCGCGGGTACGTAAGCGATCGTTCCAGTGATGCTGCTTATTCGGACTCTGTCAGCCTGGTTAGCGCTGCTCAGCCCATCGTAGTAGCTCACGCGGACGGTCAGACCCGGCTATGCATTTTAATTTGCTGTCGGCCTCCTGAGTTCATGGGTGTGTATTTAAGCAGTCATCGCCATGCCACCCCTGTCTGAGAGAGGTGGGTTATACCAATCCTATCTGCGCTTTTTGATCTGTCATCTGATCAAGATGCTCATGCAGAAATGCATCCCCCCAGTGCGTCCGTCCATGAGATTGGTTGCAGCTATAGACCTGAAGGACGCTCACTCCATGTCTTGCTCTCTCCCTCTTTATACTGTTTTTTCCGGTGTGCGATGGGGGCCGAGCATGGCAGTACAGGGTCCTCCCCTTTGAGCTCTCCCTGTTTCCATGTGTGGAGGATGCCCTGTGCCTCTTCGGCGCACAAGCATTGGCATTTTTTGATTATTCATTGACTGGCTTATTTTCAATTATGCACAGGGACCTGGTGCTCCGGCACCTCGGCCTGTTGGGGTTTGTCACTAAAGTTTTTCAGAGGCTCCTGGGGCATATGACATTTGTAGCCGCTATCACGCCGCTCAAATTGTTCATATGAGACCACTTCGCGATTGGGTCCCAAGATGGGCATGGCGTGCGGAGATGCACTGGGTGTCCATCACCATGCTGTGTCACCGCACCTTTAGTGCTTGGATGGACCTTGCTTTCTAGGGGGCTGGGTGTCCTTAGAACAAGTGTCCAGTCATGCTGTCATTCTGACAGATGCTTCCAGTATGGGCTGGTGGGCTGTGTGTAACGAGCATGCAGCTGCAGGTTCGTGAACCGGACTTCGGTTGCATTGTTTCTTGCTCTCCGCCGGTCCCTACCGGTACGGGAGGGGAAACACGTGTTGATTAGGACGGTCAGCACGGCTGCGATAGCGTAGATCAACCGTTTTGGTGATGTGCGTTACCACCGCATGTCTCAGCTCGCTCGACATCTGCTCCTCCGGAGTCTGCTCTGCAGAATGCGCTGGCTCTCAGCTGGCCCCGAGTTTACGCAATATACGTTTTTTCCCTAGTGAGCCTGCTCACACAGATTCTGTGCAAGGTCGGGGAGACGAGGAGTGGGTCAATGGCCTCACCGGACCCGAGTTTCCGGACTTACACTCCTTGTGATGGCCCTCCCTCATAAATTCCCCAAAGGAAGCACTTCCTTTCTCTGGGACGGGCACCCTCTGGCACCCGTGCAGGGTTCTGGAACCTCCATAGATGGTTTCTAGACAGAGCGCAGAGGACTTAGGTGACCTACCAGTTTGGTGGTTAACACCGTCACTCAGGCTAGAGCACCCTGTATAGGCATGCCTACATCCTGTAGTGGAGTCTATTCGTTGTGCTGAGCTTCTCTTTGAGAAGGACCCCGGACATGCCAGATTAGTGTTCTGTTTTCTTCCTACAGGATAGCTGGAGCACAGGCTGTCACCCTCCACACTGAAGGTTTGGCGTGCTGCCATCCCTGCTCTCTGTGGGGCGGCGGATGGTAGCGCGCTGGGAAAGCATAACCTCATCAGCCGGTTCCTCAGAGGCTCAAGATGATTAATTCCATCCCCGCCCCCTTCTCTTGCTCTCTTGGGATCTCTCTAGCCCCAGGGGTTATGGTGAGGTCTGTTGAGCCACTCAAATCAGTATTTATACGTTTTCTGTCCATAAAGGCAGCTCTGCTGGTCACGTTGGTATCAATCAGGAGGGTCAGGATGCCGGTGGTATTTTTGGTTAGCGAATCATGCCAGGAATTTGGACCGGCCTACTCTCACGTTTACCTGAGACCCCAGTTCAGCTATGTGCCACGGTTCCTACTGCCCCTTAATTAACAGGTAGTGAACTTGCAAGTGCTGCCTGCGGAGGAGACAGACTCAGCCTTTTATTGCTGTGTCCGCGCACTGCGCTTATTGTCATGAGAGCATACGTCTCTAAGCAGCTCTTTTCTGTTATGATCGGCAGATGGGAAGTACCGTATCAAAGCGGAGGTTGTTCCACTTGATAGTTTATGCCATCGCCCTCGCTTCACTGTGCCAGGGCGAGCCGTGTCCCCCGGGAGAGAGAGCACACTTAAAAAGAGAGGCACCTCTTAACAGATTCTGTAGAGCTGCGAGCTGGGCGACACCTAATACATTCGCGAGATTTTATAATCTTCTAATGGAGTCAGTTTCCTCCCGATTACTGGGTAATCCCGGTCAATCGGGAGGAAATTAACTAAGGCTAAATTAATTAAGGCTCCCTAACCCGGAGATATGTGCACTTTTCTGTTCTGCTAGTAAGTTCCCCATTTTGGCGAAGGCTAGAGAACTCCTCCAAGGCCCCCAGAACAGCCGGGTGCCTGGCTCAGTATGATATCTGGTATGCCCACCTTGGTCTACCCACATGCTGGGGTTCGGTGCCAGCAATGCACGGTGCCCGACGGCGATCCCATATGCTTATTTCAGCCACGGAGTGTTCTCCCTGCTCAGGCGGACCCTTCGGGGACTAGCACGCTTTTCCAACGTACTGTCGTATTTCTAAAATCCCTAGACTATATTAGGCAGGCAAAAGCACATTTACGACCCCCGATCTAAATTCTTCTAATTATTCCCATGTAATGGTAGTTCAAAGGCCCATGGGATGTTGGAAGGTTGCGCTCTTGGTGATGCTTGTGAGCTCACGCTATACTTGGCAAACTTCACATCAGGAGCGTGACGGGCTTAGCTGCTGTGGCATTTTCCATACATACTCTCATATGTCTTTACAAGACACACTTCGGAGTTCCCATGAAGGGGAACGGGCTTATTTATGTACGTAATCCACATTCCCCAAATAGGGAATGGAGACGTGTGTCTCCAATGCCACAGCAGCTGAGTCTCCAGCTGAGTGATCGGCTCTTCAGCAGGCAAAAATCTAAATGCTCGCTTCTCGCTTCTTCATTCATTGGGCATTTCATTGGCCCGTTTTCTTACTCTTCAGAGTTATTGGTCGTCTGGTGAACTCCCATATGTCTTTACAAGACACACGTCTCCGTTCCCTATTTGGGGAACATGGCTTACGTACGTAATCAGGACGATTTGTACTTCATTACTTACCATCTCTGCTTATTTTCTGGAGATCACTGACACATTTGGCACTTTTACGAGCAGTATGAAATAAGTTTTACCCAAGTTCAGTTTTTTTCCTTTATGTTAACATAAAAAAAATGAAAGGATGTGCATGTAGTTATTCCTTCAAATTAAATTAGGTAACATTTTATTTTACTCTGTCCTTGTGTTCCACATGCCTACTATAAGAATAACAACAACCTCGGCAGAATTACATGTAACTGATCCTAAACCTAATACCTAAACATATCAACACTGACCCTTAACAAACCATACACCGTAACTAGGACACAAATAAAGTATAAACATTATTATTACTCTTAATAATAATTATAATAACATTAAAAAATGTGCTATACAGTACATATAAGGGAATAAATGCACGTACCAATTCTAAATCAGGCGGCACGATGGCTCAGTGGTTAGCACTGTCGCCTCACAGCAAGAAGGTTGCTGGTTCGAGTCCCGGCTGGGCCAGTTGACATTTCTGTGTGAAGTTTGCATGTTCTCCCCGTGTTCGCATGGGTTTCCTCCAGGTGCTCCAGTTTCCTCACAGTCCATAGACATGCTCTAAGTGAATTAGGTAAACAAGTTGGCCGTAGTGTATGAGTGCATGTTTGATTGCGAGAGTGTATGGGTGTTTCTCAGTACTGGGTTGCGGCTGGTAGGTTATCCGCTGTGTAAAACATATGCCGGAATAGTTGGTGGTTCATTCCGATGTGGTGACCCCTGATAAATAAGGGACTAAGCCGAAGGAAAATGAATGAATGAATAATAAGAAGAAGAAAGATATATAATAATAATAATAATTATTATTATTATTATTGCTACTACCACTAGTTCTATTTTCAGAAATACATTCAGTGACATTCTGCATTAGCAAATTCTGCAATCTTGTCTACATTTTTCAAATTTCTGAACTCATAGTGCCCTATTAACTCACTATTTAGCTAAACTAGAATGTTAGACTGGACTGTTATTGCATGAATTGCACACTACACCAGTAGTTTGAAAAGTGCCTGGTCAAATGCCAGCATGTCCCTGTTACTGAATCAAAATCTTGAGAGAAATATTTGCTCGGACAAAGCTACATGTATGTATGGGTGCCTGGGCTTTATGCTAAAGGCATACACATACTGTACTGTAACAGAACACATAAATCCAATTGTTTATTGTGCTAAAGGCATAGTCCTCCCTCCCCCTTTTTATTGATGTGAAATCAATTGCGCCTTTGATGTTATTCTAAATGCTTTGTACATTTCATGCCATAAGGAATTTCTACAATCCAACTTCTTATCTGCAAACTAATATAGAGCACATCTTCTATGCATGGCATAATGTGGCCTTGACCGTATTGTTCCACACCAACTAGTCTACTGAGCAATTCAAAAAGACAGGCATTTCTCTTGAGGTGGTCCAATGTGAAGTCAGTCACTCTGCTGTCAACACTGCCTTTGAAAGATGAAAATGTTGGGTGAGCTGCTCTGGAAAACTGCTGACAATACAGTAGCTTTGAAAACTGAACACTTTGAGGACAGATGCCCTCTATGACTGTGACATTCTGTAGGCTCTCTTTGAAAGCTGAATATTTTCATCTCCACAGCCAATATCTGGGACTGGAACCCTTCGCACCAAAAGAAAAACTTGTGTAATTTTTTTAATTATTATTGCGTAGTATATAAATGACAAAGCAGTACATTACAAATGAGTAGGCTGCACAAATTCTCAATGTTAATTAATCAGTACCATGATAGGTGGACTTTGACATACCTATATACAGCACATCATACACCATACATGTAAGCTAATTCACATAGGCCTATTGATAGTCAAAGGCTTTTCATTGTACCTCAAAAAATATTTTCAAATCTTTCAAGCTATTTCTTTATGTTTCTTGAAGTTACTTGATGAACCTAACTGGGTCATTCTTACTATTCGGTGCCATTTCAGGGTAATAACTGTCCCTGAAAAAATGTTAACTTTTCCAACATTTTTCAATGTTCAATAGCATTTTTATTTTGGTTTGCACCATGATGTGTCATCTCTGTATCATCTCTGCTTTTCTGCAGCAGACAAGAGTGGCATTCCCTGACAAAATCATGCACATGGTTTAAACTGATCTTCTTTGATTGTATAATAATAATGGGTGGCGCAGTGGGTAGCGCTGTCGCCTCACAGCAAGAAGGTCTCTTGTTCGAGCCTCGGCTGGGTCAGTTGGCATTTCTGTGTGGAGTTTGCATGTTCTCCCTGTGTTTGCGTGGGTTTCCTCCGGCTGCTCCGGTTTCCCCCACAAGTCCAAAGACATGCGCTATAGGTGAATTGGGTAAGCTAAATTGTCTGTAGTGTATGTGTGTGAATGGGAGTGTATGGGTGTTTCCCAGTGATGGGTTGTGGCTGGAAGGGCATCCGCTGTGTAAAACATATGCTGGATAAGTTGGCGACCCCAGATTACAGTATTTCTGAATTGCTAAAACACATTTTTTGAATGTTTCTCTCAATTTCTCAAAACCTTAAACACAAATCACCAAACTTAAGCTACACTGTCAAAACCTTTGACTTGTCTTGCTATATCAAACAATTGATTCAGAACTATGTTATCTTTACCCAAAACCAAACACTGTTTTCAGACAACACACACATCCAGCTAATGCATAAACACTACACAGCAGTCATTACACACTACAGAGATAAATGCAAAACACTGCACTCAGGGCAGAGCATGGGAAAAAATGTATTTATTATGAAGTTTTTGCACAATCCTGCACACATATAAATGTAGTCACAAACAAAAAATGCAGCAGATCGATAGCAAGCAATGTCTTGGAATCATTCTGCCTCAGCATCATGCCTCTGGGCATGGTCAGGCCACAGGACCTCATCAACGTCACAGGCAATCCTGTCCCTTGCTAAACAATGGGGAAAGAATCCTTTAGCATGCCGAATCCAACCTTGAATCGCTTCCACTCCAATGTCGTCACATGCTGCATCCATTGACTGAATGAGATTTTCCTGTGCATAAGGATTTCTGTCATAGACCTTCCACCTCCATGCAGAAAAAAATTCTTCAATGGGATTAAGGAAGGGCGAGTATGGTGGGAGGCACACATTTATAAAACGTGGGTTATTTTCAAACCACTCACGGATTCTAGGACCATGGTGAAAGTTCACATTGTCCCAGATTACCACATACATGGGATGCTCTGCCTGCTCATCACCTCTCTCTTCACGTCTCAGTAATGCTTCCTGTAGAGCATACAGAAACGTTATAAGATGGGCAGTGTTGTAAGGCCCTAAAGTCACATGGCGGGGAATAACCCCGTAGCTGCTGATGGCAGCACATATGGTCACGTTGCCACCACGCTGCCCTGGCAACTCTACGATGGCACGTTGACCAATAATGTTGCGGCCTCTCCTTCTCCTCTTGGTGAGATTGAAGCCAGCTTCATCCAAGAAGATGCACTCATGAGGCCTCTCCATGGAATCCAGTTGAAACATTCTCTATAGAAAAGAACAAAAATTTTTTTTTGAAGTAACGTAAATTACATAGCATTCCAGGCGGCTTCATGCCTCTATATACATGTGCTGTATTACATTCAACACAGTAAAGATGTACAGTAACTCAATAGTGCTGTCTAATCTCTGGACATGATTACTTACTTGTACATATTGATATCGTAGCTCTTTTACCCTTTCAGAATTTCTCTCAAATGGTACTCTGTAGGCTTGTTTGAGACTTATCAGGTTGCGTTTCAGGACACGGTCAATTGTGGAGAGACTCACACTGTTGATTCCTTCAAAGTTCACGTTGTCTTCCTCAACTCGCTGTTGTATTTCACGCAGACGAATGAGATTATTTTGAAGGACCATATTGACAATAATGGTCTCCTGCTGTTGTGAGAACATACCCCTCCTTCCACCGGCATGTGGCAGTCTTTCAATTCTAGCAAATAAAACCTCTTGTTAGAATTGTACAGACAGGCCTAATGCATTGAAATGTCACCAAATATGTACAATACATAAAATACTATTATTTTTAGTACTACTATTAGTTTTACTGTAATACTGCTAGAAAAGGGCCAATTTTTAGAGATATGTTACAGTAATTTACTGAGACGTTCCACAACTGTACATACTGTACTGTAAGTTTGAGGGACCACAAATGATAGTACACTTACCTGTTCTCTTCTCTGAATGTCCTGACAATGGAGGCCACAGAGAACCTGCTTATATTTGGTTGAACACGTAGTCCTGCTTCCCTCATACTCATTCCATGAACCACAACATGGTGTATGATTGTTGCTCTAATTTCATTGGAAATGATGGCTCTTCTTCTTCCTCCTCCTCTGTCTCTTCCTCCTCCTCCTCTGTCTCCTCCTCCTCCTCCTCCTCTGTCTCTTCCTCCTC
>CAIGQV010019186.1:20807907-20818958 GCA_903798115.1 Danio jaintianensis
TCCTCCTCTGTCTCCTCCTCCTCCTCCTCCTCTGTCTCTTCCTCCTCTGTCTCCTCCTCCTCCTCCTCTGTCTCTTCCTCCTCCTCCTCCTCCTCCTCGTCCTCGTCCACTTCCACTTCCTCCTTCTCTCCTGCCCTCCATTGTGAAAATCACACATGCCATTTGGATTTGACATGGCTTTATATCCTGATTATTGATTAGGTGCAACACATTACTGATTTGAAACAGGTGTGTTAAATTTTGAGTGCTTGTGTGTTACCGATGACAACAGTGTGTTGCTTGTGTTTCACTTTTGGGGCTGTGTTGTGCCATTCTGAGTTGAAGTGCACCACAATGCTACATGTGCCTTGTCAATGACAATGTGTTTACAGTTTTGTACAAAGACTGATTCCGATTTGCTAGTTGTGTCTAACCACATGAGAAGTGTTTAAAGTTCTGCAAACTGTGTGATTCAATCAATAAAGTGGTTTGTACACTTGCAACTTTGGTTTTGCAAATGGATTTTAGTGTTTTAGCAATTCAGAAATACTGTAATAAAGGGACTAAGCCAAAAAGAAAATGAATGAATGAAAAGTTAATAATAATAAATAGCAATACCATGGACACAGTGCAATATTTAAGCAAAACAGTAACAGGGTGGACAGTAACAGGAGCGACATTTTTTTGCAAAACTCACGCATTACTATAATGGACAACGAGCTAGCACATGAAGATTTGAAACATGTTCATTAACTGTATTTCTCAAAATTACAAAAAAATATATTGTTTTCCCTATAAAAATGGGTAACAGGGTGGACGTGTTATGCTTTACCACAACAGAAAACTACTCTGAAATGTTGAAAATAAAAGAAGATAAAAAAGTGAGACTAACTCTGCTGCTTGTAGATAATTTCTCTCCATATATATATATATATATATATATATATATGACAATACAAAATCAATTAAAAGTTTAGTATTTATTAGATTTTTCTAAATTATATTTGTAACTGAACATGAGCATATATCACCTGGGACATGGCAATTCAGCTACTTGCACTGAAATTAAAGTAAATATTTTAAATGTAATTTAATTTTGAGCACTTGTCATTGTGTCCTATTGTGGACATGGGATAATCCTATCAGAAAAGCTTTATTTATTTTTTTTATGCATTTTTAAATATTCTGTACCATATAATGCCTTGGGGACACAAATGGCACAGAATAGTAGGAATGACCCAACAGGTTCTGCGAACTAAAATTTATAAATGCAGGCTGATTTTTTATTATTATTATTTTTTTAACGTATTCAGTAAAGGCGTGGAAATCAATTAATATAATAATAATAATAGAGAGAGAGAGAGAGAGAGAGAGAGAGAGATTTTTTTGATTTTACAAATACTTTTATTAACAAGCAATTATTTAACAATTCATTAACAGCTCAAATCAATTCATTTATAAAATACAACTCTTCATTAATAACAGAACACAACCCATCATCGCAACACCATTCAATTTTAAACACATTAATTGCCTTCATCATTTTATAGTAATTAAAATCAACAATAATACTTGATTTTACTAGGTTTTTAAAAACTAATACAATGTTCTTACCATTCCTCTTTTCTATTTCAATTTTTCTTGTAATATAGATAGCTGATTTTGCTTGACCAATGATGAAATTCATTAATTGACATTTATATTTCTGTTGTCTTTTGTATTTAAAACCTAATATAAAACATTGTTTCGTAAATAAAAAACCAAGTAAAGAAACTAAAACATTTAAAAGGTCAAACAAAGGAGAAAGTCTTTTACAATACATAAAACAGTGAAAAATTGTTTCCCTTTCTAAACAAAACGGACATTGATCACTCACACCTGAATTTATTTTAGCCACAAAAGCATTAACGGCTATCGCGCCGTGTAAAATTCTCCACTGTAAATCTCCTGATCTTTTATTCAATGGTGGTTTATACAATATTCTCCATTCTGGTCTTTCTTCTTCTCCTAAACACAGTTTATCCCTCCACACCGTATCAGATCTCTCTTTTAAAGTATACTTATTATTTAGTTTCACAATATTTTTATAAAGCACTTTCCCTTTAACTGTACTAAAATCAACATTCCCATTTTCTTTAAAACACAACAATGGACTATTAATCCCAGCATTTTCAATGTTAGGTATAATTCTAATGTCTGGGAAACAATCTTGATCATCAGGGAAAATAATATCTTGGCTGTAATCCTCAAGTAAAGTTTTTTCTTTTTCATTTAAAAGACTATTCAGTTTATCCCAAAAAATTTTAACAAACCTCACCGATCTAATTCCCATATATAAAGCAACATTTTCTGCATCTTTTAGTCCAAAACCTGCCTTGTCAACAATGTCTCTTAATCTTGCCATCTTTTTAGAAATAAGCAAGTCTTTTAGTCCTGGGGTATCATCCCTTGACACATCAAGGCGACTACCAAAAAGTACTGGTTCTTCAAGCAGCCAGAAGAAAGATGTTGCTGAATCTGCCCACGAATGTTTAAAAAGTCCCCATACTTTAAAAATACTTCTGTAGAAAGAAGGTATTCCAGCCAGATCTAGGTGAACATTATCCATCAAGAAAAGTGAAGCATGAAGATCCAAGCCATTTATTCCACGTAGAATGCATTGAGCTAAAGGCCTCCACACAAGACTTTCAGGCCCATATAACAACTTCTGAATGAACTGTAGTCTATATGTGGCTCCCCTGCTCACAAGATTCACCAACCCTTGTCCACCTTCATCTCTCGGCAGAAACAGAACACTTTGAGGTGTCCAATGCAAATTGTTCCAAAAGAAATTGACCAGTTCTCCTTGAAGTTTTGGTAAGAGTCCGGCAGGTGGATCAACACAAGCAAGTTTATGCTCACCAAATTATTAACAATGAGTGCTCGTCCTCTATAAGAAAGTTGTGGAAGCAACCATTTCCACTTCTGTAAACGACTTTGGATTTTCTCAAACAATCCATTCCAGTTTTGTTGAACAAGGTCACCTTCGCCTAGGTAAATTCCAAGGTATTTTAAAAAACCTCTCTTCCATTTTAATCCTCCAGGTAATATGGGAGGGTCACTATTCCAGTCACCTATGAGAAGGGCTTCACTTTTTTCCCAATTAACTTTGGCAGAAGAAATCTTTTTAAAATCATTAATAATACATTCCAGCCTTCTTACATCACCAGTGTTAGTTATAAAAACAATAACATCATCTGCATATGCAGAAAGTTGCACTTGAGCATTACAGTGAGGTATAGAAAAACCTTTTAACTCCGCTCTTAATTTGTGTAAAAGAGGTTCAATGGCAATGGAATATAACATTCCCGACATCGCACAACCCTGTCTAACACCTCTCTGCACATCAAAAGGAGCGCTTAAACCACCATTGATTTTAAGTACACTTTGAATGTTACTGTACATTACCTCAATCATTTTTATAAAATAAGTACTAAAACCAAAAACATTTAAAACTTTTTTCAGATATTCATGTTCAACACGATCAAAAGCTTTCTCTTGATCTAACGAGATCAATCCACAGTTAATACCAAATAATTTAGCAACTTCTAATGCATCCCTAATTAAAAAAATATCAAAAATTGATCTATTTGGTATAGAGTAATTTTGATTAGGCTGTATAATTTGGTCTAATACTTTACTTAATCTTACAGCTAAAGCCTTTGATAAAATTTTATAATCTGAACACAAAAGTGACACAGGTCTCCAATTACCTATTTTTTGAAGATCTCCTTTTTTGGGTAAAAGAGTGATAACTGCTCTTCTACAACTTAATGGCAATAATCCTTTATTTAAGCTGTCATTTAAGACTAAAAACAGATCTTCACCAATCACAGGCCACAAAACTTTATAAAAATCAACAGGAATCCCATCAATGCCTGGCGATTTGCCATTCTCCATGCTCATCATGACTGTATATAATTCATCTTGTGATAAAGGAGTCTCAAGCATTGCATTGGATTCATCATCAACTTTAAAAAGATTTTCAAAAAAAATTGAGTTTTCAATATCACTCTGTAATACTTCACATTTATATAAAGAAGAGTAAAAATTAACAGCATATTTGCGAATCTTACTAGATTCTGTAATATCTTCTCCTGTATCAGATTTTAGTGAATGTATTATGCGACTTTTACCATTTTTGTTTTCCAAATTGAAGAAAAATTTTGACGGTGCATCTATTTCTGAAATGTTCTGAAAACGAGAGCGAATTAAAGCACCCTTTGCTTTTACACCCAATAGATCTGCAAGTAAATCTTTTTTGGCTTTACTTTCTTCAAAATCAGCACTACTATTTGTAGAAGCTGTTGTATTTAAAAGTTCTGTTATATTTTTTTCCAACTCTTTCATTGATTGCATTGTTTCTTTAGTAACATTAAAAGTGTACTCTTTACATAACTGTTTAATTTGTATTTTCCCGCAATCCCACCATTGTTGCAGTGAAGAATACATTTGTTTTTGTTTTTTAAATTTTTCCCAAAACACATTAAAAAAATCTTTACAATTTTCATCATTTAAAAGTGATGTATTAAAATGCCAGTACGCACTTTTTATTTTCACAGAATTGACAAAAATCTTACAAATAACCAAACAATGGTCAGAAAAAACCAACAGGAATTATACGACAGTCTTTGACACAATTCACTTGAAACTTAAACATATAAAACCTGTCAAGTCTTGCCATAGAAATATGATTATCCTTACTATGTGCCCAAGTATATTGTCTATCTTTTAGATGCACATTTCTCCATACATCACATAAATCACAAACTTCTACTAAATTCTTCATTTCTTTCTGTGAAGCACTGTGTGGCTCTAAATGATTTCTATCTATTTTGTCATTTTCTGTGCAATTAAAATCTCCACCTAAAAACAATAAATCCTCTGAATCCACACTATTAATAACCTCACTAAATTTCTTTTAAAAAATAATTCTTTCAGCTCCTTTATTAGGAGCATATATGTAAAAAAAAAAAAAAAACATTGTTGCATTTTCAAATTTAACTTTGATTTTCAAAAAACGCCCATTAACTATTTCTTCTTCTTCAACAGAAAGTGGAGACACTGTTTTGGAGAACAAAATAGCTACTCCTCCGCTGTTGTAAGACAAATGGCTCATAAAAATCTGCCCATCCCAATCTTTCTTCCAATTAATTTCATTAAGACTGTCACTATGTGATTCTTGAATAAAAGTGATATCTAGGCGTTTCATTTTTATAAACTCAAATAAACACATTCTTTTCTAACTGTCTCTAACACCGTTTATATTAAGAGTTCCAATGTTAAAAACTCTCATAGAAAATGATGTTTTAAGAATAAAAGAAACAATCAGAAAAAATGTAACTTTAAACAAAATCAAATTACACCAAATCTGGTTTCTCATCATTAAGGAGTTTTTTTTTTTTTACTTTACCCACCAATTTCCTTAGACGATAAACCTCTGTGTCTATGAATGCACCTTCTTTTGTCAGAATCTTTACATCTTTCACGAAAGCAGAAACATCTTGAAAATAATCCTCAGCCTCCACATTTGGTAAAAATTTTGTTTCCCTTAGAAACTTACTAATTTCTTCAGCTGTATATCTTTGTGTCTGGTTTTCATTTTCATTTTGTGATGATGAAAAGGAACAAACTGAAGAACTTGAATCTGAAGAATCAGCATCGTTATCTGATATTATATAATCAGCTTTAATTTTGTCTTTTTTTGATTGTTTGATCATTTTGCTTTCACCAGCTTTTTTTCTTTTATGAGGAACTTTAAAGATTTGCTCTGGTTCAACTTCCATTTCCACTATTTCTTTACCTGTACTTTCCTTAGTTATTCCAATTGCGGAAAACGTTGCTACTTGGCCACTTGGGCCAACCTCAGAATTAACTGAGATTCGAACAGCAGAAGAATCTGCTACTACCTCTGCCATAGTAGGGGCCACTGCACCTGCCCCTACTCTCTCCTCAGAGACTGCACCATCAGCAGCATCCACCGCGACAGAAGCAGCCTCAGAAGACCCGCCCTGCAAGTCTTTCTGACCTGCCTCACCTCCACTTGGACACGCACGTATTAAATGACCGATTTTTCCGCACCCGAAACATTTCATTATGCTCTCGGATGTTGCGTAAATTGTGTAATTAAACCCGTCTACTTTCACATTAAATGACAGGTTTAGTTCGTCATTGTTGTCTTTCAGAATCATATAAACTTGTCTTCTGAAAGACATCACATGTTTTAGCAAAGGTGATTTACATCCAAGAGCTATTTTCCTAATCGGTGAAACTAATTTGCCAAAAGAAGATAATTCTTTTGCAATACATGCATCGGAAACAAACGGAGGTATGTTTGACACTGTAATTTTCCTAGATGGACTACTGAGAGGAAGTACAGGTATGAGTTCGTCATTTATCACCACTCCATTTTGCACAATGTCATTAGTTTTTTCTATCGCGTTCAAAAACAAAACAACCGCATTGTTCATCCTAGAAGCTGAAACCACTGACGAACATCCCACAACTTCACCAACCGCTAAAATACAATCCTCCACACTGGCCTTGCACATGATTTTAATTCCATGACGCCGAGTCACAACTCGCAACTTTCACAACTCGCGTCTCCTGACGACGCCATACCTCCCGGCAACAAAACACGCCGGGAGTAAACTCACTACACTCACAAACACTAAACAACAACACACATATACACACAACAAAACAAACAAAGAAAAGTTAGAAAAGAGAAACCATTCAAACTCACCGCACTTTCCCAACACTCACTCACCAAGCACTCACTCACGCACATGCGCAGAGAGAGAGAGAGAGAAAGAGAGAGAGACCTTTGACCTTTACAATCTCTTTATTTACAATACTTTTTTTTTTTTTTATAATAAAAACATTAAATGCACATTAAAATAGGAAGTAATAAAAGTTAAGTATTAGAAAGGGCAGATATTCAATCACTTTTTTTCAAACAAAAATTTGCAAACAATCATCATGATCAATATCACAAATACATTGGTTTACACCCCACTTGAGTCTAAAAGTGTCCAAGTCGTCAATCAGCCTGTAAAAAGCAAACTCTATGTTGAGACGAGATTTTATTAATCCCCTAAAGATCATTATAAGATCAGTTACTCCTGAGCCAAGTAGTTTCCTTTTACGTGACAACCAGATAGCCAATTTTGCTTGTCCAAATATAAAATTTAATAGAACATGACTCTGCATTTTGGTCCTACTGTATTTAGGCCCGTAAATAAAAACCATTGGCATAAAAACCTCTCCCAAAGCTTGACAGTAACCTTCCACTTGATGCAATAACAGTTGTAATCTAAAACAGTTAAGAAATAAGTGAAACACTGTCTCCTGTGATTCACAAAAAGGACAGCCCTCCCCTACCTCTGGATCAAGGTGTGCTCTGTGTCTGTTTGTAGCTATTATACCGTGCACTATCCTCCACTGAAGATCTCCAGACCTTTTTTCAATGGGAGGTTTGTACAGGGTCCTCCAGCAACCTTTAGGGGAAGCACCTGAACCAAAAACGTCCTGCCACTTGGTTTCCCTCAAGTTTTTGAGCATGTGAAAATGAGTCACTTTAGTACACAGAGCATACAAGGCCTTTTTCCCCACATCACCAAAAAAACCTAGCTGAGGTGTCGCAAAAGAGAGTAGTCCATCCTCCATCTCCTGCCATTCTCCCGTATCAGCTGACAAGGTAAGTTCTGGGAAAGCAGGGGTGCCATCATCCGAAACCTCTATAACCAGTCTAAAGTCCATTGAAAAAAAAATCCCGTATTTGTGCTAGCAGTTTCTCCACCACTCTGAGTGACTTCATTCCCAATTTTTCAGCTAACACCTCAGCAGTTACCCATTCACCCTCAGTAATTAAATGTCCAACTTTCGTGATGTTTCTAGTCCACATAGTTTCTTTGAGGAATTCTGATTTTAAAATGTCCAAATCCACTACAGGGTTATGGAACAAGGGTTCTTCCCCCTGCCAGAGCTTCTGTTCACCGTTGGTTTCTCTAGAGAACTTAAAAAGTGTCCATGTACTCAGCACTGACCTGTAGAAAGGTGTTAGACCTGTCAGATTGAGCTTGTAAATGTCCAAGAGAAACAAGTGACGGTCCATCCCCATTTTGCCTGCTTTCCTCAGGAGAGCACAGGCTATTCCAGACCAGCTTACGTCCTCCCCATAGAGCAACCTCTGTGCCGTCTGAAGTCTGAAAGCTCTTACTCTGGATTTGATGTCAACGAGTCCTTGTCCCCCTTCTTGAATGGGCAGGTAGAGTACTGATGCCCTCAGCCAGTGCTGTCCTGTCCAGAAAAAGTCCACCAATTGTCTCTGTATCCTTCCAACGAGATCTTCCGGTGGCTCCAAAATTGTCATTTTATGCCAGAGGGATGAGGCCACCAAGTTATTGCAGATCAGTACTCTCCCCCTGTAGGACAACTGGGGTAGCACCCATTTCCAATAAGACAACCGTGCACACACTTTCTCCACTAAACCCTCCCAATTCTGTCTTCTATAATCATCTGTACCTAAAAACACTCCTAAATACTTAAAACCTGCTCTCCTCCACTGTAAACCACCCGGAAGCATAGGACAATTAAGAACTTGGCCACACCACAGAGCATTGCTTTTGCTCCAGTTCACCCTAGCTGAGGATGCTTTGCCAAAAACGTCTAGAGCTTCTTTTAAAAAGTGAACGTCATCATAACTTTTAACTAAAACTGTAACATCATCAGCATATGCAGAGATCTTAATAGGCTCTTGAAAATCTAAATCAGTGACATTTAGACCTATTAGCTTTCTTCTCAGTTCACACAATAGAGGTTCAATAACTATGCTGTACAGTTGACCTGACAGCGGACAGCCTTGCCTAATTCCTCTATGAACTTTTATGGGAACACTGAGACCACCAGCAATTTTTACCATACATGATGCCTTATTGTAGAGAAGCTTGATCATGGAGATAAATTTGTCTCCAAAACAAAATGCCTTTAAAGTTTCAAAAAGAAAGTTATGATCAACGTGGTCAAAAGCCTTTTCTTGGTCTAATGATAATAAACCAATGTTTACATTATTATTAGAAGCAAAATCATACACATCACGCACTAGGTGTAGGTTATCTAGAATTGATCTACCTCTTACACAGTACGATTGATCCCTGTGAATAATAGTGTGCAATACATTATTTAGCCTGTTTGACAAACATTTTGACAGAATTTTATATTCTGAACATAAAATTGCTACAGGCCTCCAATTCTTTAACAGGGTCAAATCTCCCTTTTTGGGTAATAAAGTTAGAACAGCCCTTTGACAACTCACAGGGAGAAGCCCCTTCTCAATACACTCTTTAAGCACCTCAAAAAAATCAGGCCGTACAATATTCCAAAATTTCTTATAGAATTCAGAGGAAAGTCCATCTATTCCTGGTGCTTTTCCTTATACGACTCCAGTGTGAAGTTCTTGCTGTTTGCAGATGATCTGGGGCTGCTGTCGCCAACAGAAGAGGGTCTACAGCAGCAGCTGGATATACTCCACAGCTTCTGTCAGACCTGGGCCCTGACCGTTAACCCAAAGAAAACCAAAACCCTAATATTCCAGAAAAAACCCAGATGTCAGGGAAAGAAACACAACTTCACCCTTGGTATGACAAAAATTGAACCTGCCACAAGCTACACATACCTTGGGTTGAAAATAAGTGCTAATGGAAGACTAAATTTGGCTGTGAATGAACTGAAAGAGAAAGCAAGAAGGGCTTTTTACGCCATTAAAAAATCAACACAAATAGAAATTCCAGTTGGAATCTGGCTCAAAATTTTCCAGTCAGTGATTGAACCTATAGTGCTATACGGGAGTGAAGTGTGGGGTCCTCTCCTCAGTCATGAGTTTGATAAATGGGATAAAAATCCAATTGAAAGCCTACATGCAGAGTTCTGTAGGAGCATCCTTAGGGTACAGAGGAACACACCCAGCAATGCATGCAGGGCAGAGCTAGGCCAGTATCCTCTACTCATGCGCATTGAGAAACGGGCCGTCAAATTTTGGAAACATATAAAAATGAGTGACCCCAACTCTTATCATTTTAAAGCCCTCAAAAACCAAGAAATGGACACTGAAAAAAGCCCCCTGATTCAGATGGTCCTGAAGCTGCAAACACAAACCAACATAGCAAATATGACTAACAGCAGGCAGCATCAGGACACGGACATGCTCATCCACAGAACTAAAGCCAATCAAATGATAAATGCACGAAAAGAAGAGTATCTGATTTACTGGAATGAAGCAGCAGGGAAACAAAGTAAACTTCAATGTTATTTAGACTTAAATAGAGATTATACGACAGCAACATATCTGAGTGCAGTAAAGGACAGTAAATTAAGAGCAACACTGACCAAATACAGGCTGAGTGCTCACAGTCTGACTGTAGAGACGGGCCCATACAGACAGAACTGGCAACCCAGAGAGAGCCGCATCTGCCCACACTGTGCCCAGGCAGAGGTAGAGACGGAGGAACACTTCCTCACCCGCTGCACAAACTATCAGCACATCAGAGAAACATTCTACCCCAAACTCCAGAGCATTTACCCTCAATTCACTGAGTCAGACAATACAACACAACTGCAATATTTACTAGGGGAAAAAACTGACTGTATCCTTCTAGCGGCACAATACATTAATGCCTGTCACAAAAAGAGAGAGGAGACCAATAAAAACATCAGTGATGCGCTTGCAAACACACACACACGCACACACACACGCACACACACATCTAGATTATTATAAATGAATCATTGTAAATATACTGATTATTTTTGTTTTTATTACTGTTTTATTCTAAAATGTTGATGTTGTTAAATGTACAGTGTATTCTGTTCTAATTTTTTTTTTTTTTTTTTTATTATATATTTTTTATATATATATATATGAATAATATGATATAAATGAATATGATATATTGAATAATAATATGATATATTGAATAATAATAATAATATGATATATTATTTATGTAATTTATGTAATTATTATATGTATATAT
>CAIGQV010019186.1:20918958-20930216 GCA_903798115.1 Danio jaintianensis
ATTTGGTGAGATGTATTATATATGACAATACAAAATCAATGAAAAGTCTAGTATTTATTAGATTTTTCTAAATTATATTTGTAACTGAACATGAGCATATATCACCTGGGACATGGCAATTCAGCTACTTGCACTGAAATTAAAGTAAATATTTTAAATGTAATTTAATTTTGAGCACTTGTCATTGTGTCCTATTGTGGACATGGGATAATCCTATCAGAAAAGCTTTATTTATTTTTTTTATGCATTTTTAAATATTCTGTACCATATAATGCCTTGGGGACACAAATGGCACAGAATAGTAGGAATGACCCAACAGGTTCTGCGAACTAAAATTTATAAATGCAGGCTGATTTTTTATTATTATTATTTTTTTAACGTATTCAGTAAAGGCGTGGAAATCAATTAATATAATAATAATAATAGAGAGAGAGAGAGAGAGAGAGAGAGAGATTTTTTTGATTTTACAAATACTTTTATTAACAAGCAATTATTTAACAATTCATTAACAGCTCAAATCAATTCATTTATAAAATACAACTCTTCATTAATAACAGAACACAACCCATCATCGCAACACCATTCAATTTTAAACACATTAATTGCCTTCATCATTTTATAGTAATTAAAATCAACAATAATACTTGATTTTACTAGGTTTTTAAAAACTAATACAATGTTCTTACCATTCCTCTTTTCTATTTCAATTTTTCTTGTAATATAGATAGCTGATTTTGCTTGACCAATGATGAAATTCATTAATTGACATTTATATTTCTGTTGTCTTTTGTATTTAAAACCTAATATAAAACATTGTTTCGTAAATAAAAAACCAAGTAAAGAAACTAAAACATTTAAAAGGTCAAACAAAGGAGAAAGTCTTTTACAATACATAAAACAGTGAAAAATTGTTTCCCTTTCTAAACAAAACGGACATTGATCACTCACACCTGAATTTATTTTAGCCACAAAAGCATTAACGGCTATCGCGCCGTGTAAAATTCTCCACTGTAAATCTCCTGATCTTTTATTCAATGGTGGTTTATACAATATTCTCCATTCTGGTCTTTCTTCTTCTCCTAAACACAGTTTATCCCTCCACACCGTATCAGATCTCTCTTTTAAAGTATACTTATTATTTAGTTTCACAATATTTTTATAAAGCACTTTCCCTTTAACTGTACTAAAATCAACATTCCCATTTTCTTTAAAACACAACAATGGACTATTAATCCCAGCATTTTCAATGTTAGGTATAATTCTAATGTCTGGGAAACAATCTTGATCATCAGGGAAAATAATATCTTGGCTGTAATCCTCAAGTAAAGTTTTTTCTTTTTCATTTAAAAGACTATTCAGTTTATCCCAAAAAATTTTAACAAACCTCACCGATCTAATTCCCATATATAAAGCAACATTTTCTGCATCTTTTAGTCCAAAACCTGCCTTGTCAACAATGTCTCTTAATCTTGCCATCTTTTTAGAAATAAGCAAGTCTTTTAGTCCTGGGGTATCATCCCTTGACACATCAAGGCGACTACCAAAAAGTACTGGTTCTTCAAGCAGCCAGAAGAAAGATGTTGCTGAATCTGCCCACGAATGTTTAAAAAGTCCCCATACTTTAAAAATACTTCTGTAGAAAGAAGGTATTCCAGCCAGATCTAGGTGAACATTATCCATCAAGAAAAGTGAAGCATGAAGATCCAAGCCATTTATTCCACGTAGAATGCATTGAGCTAAAGGCCTCCACACAAGACTTTCAGGCCCATATAACAACTTCTGAATGAACTGTAGTCTATATGTGGCTCCCCTGCTCACAAGATTCACCAACCCTTGTCCACCTTCATCTCTCGGCAGAAACAGAACACTTTGAGGTGTCCAATGCAAATTGTTCCAAAAGAAATTGACCAGTTCTCCTTGAAGTTTTGGTAAGAGTCCGGCAGGTGGATCAACACAAGCAAGTTTATGCTCACCAAATTATTAACAATGAGTGCTCGTCCTCTATAAGAAAGTTGTGGAAGCAACCATTTCCACTTCTGTAAACGACTTTGGATTTTCTCAAACAATCCATTCCAGTTTTGTTGAACAAGGTCACCTTCGCCTAGGTAAATTCCAAGGTATTTTAAAAAACCTCTCTTCCATTTTAATCCTCCAGGTAATATGGGAGGGTCACTATTCCAGTCACCTATGAGAAGGGCTTCACTTTTTTCCCAATTAACTTTGGCAGAAGAAATCTTTTTAAAATCATTAATAATACATTCCAGCCTTCTTACATCACCAGTGTTAGTTATAAAAACAATAACATCATCTGCATATGCAGAAAGTTGCACTTGAGCATTACAGTGAGGTATAGAAAAACCTTTTAACTCCGCTCTTAATTTGTGTAAAAGAGGTTCAATGGCAATGGAATATAACATTCCCGACATCGCACAACCCTGTCTAACACCTCTCTGCACATCAAAAGGAGCGCTTAAACCACCATTGATTTTAAGTACACTTTGAATGTTACTGTACATTACCTCAATCATTTTTATAAAATAAGTACTAAAACCAAAAACATTTAAAACTTTTTTCAGATATTCATGTTCAACACGATCAAAAGCTTTCTCTTGATCTAACGAGATCAATCCACAGTTAATACCAAATAATTTAGCAACTTCTAATGCATCCCTAATTAAAAAAATATCAAAAATTGATCTATTTGGTATAGAGTAATTTTGATTAGGCTGTATAATTTGGTCTAATACTTTACTTAATCTTACAGCTAAAGCCTTTGATAAAATTTTATAATCTGAACACAAAAGTGACACAGGTCTCCAATTACCTATTTTTTGAAGATCTCCTTTTTTGGGTAAAAGAGTGATAACTGCTCTTCTACAACTTAATGGCAATAATCCTTTATTTAAGCTGTCATTTAAGACTAAAAACAGATCTTCACCAATCACAGGCCACAAAACTTTATAAAAATCAACAGGAATCCCATCAATGCCTGGCGATTTGCCATTCTCCATGCTCATCATGACTGTATATAATTCATCTTGTGATAAAGGAGTCTCAAGCATTGCATTGGATTCATCATCAACTTTAAAAAGATTTTCAAAAAAAATTGAGTTTTCAATATCACTCTGTAATACTTCACATTTATATAAAGAAGAGTAAAAATTAACAGCATATTTGCGAATCTTACTAGATTCTGTAATATCTTCTCCTGTATCAGATTTTAGTGAATGTATTATGCGACTTTTACCATTTTTGTTTTCCAAATTGAAGAAAAATTTTGACGGTGCATCTATTTCTGAAATGTTCTGAAAACGAGAGCGAATTAAAGCACCCTTTGCTTTTACACCCAATAGATCTGCAAGTAAATCTTTTTTGGCTTTACTTTCTTCAAAATCAGCACTACTATTTGTAGAAGCTGTTGTATTTAAAAGTTCTGTTATATTTTTTTCCAACTCTTTCATTGATTGCATTGTTTCTTTAGTAACATTAAAAGTGTACTCTTTACATAACTGTTTAATTTGTATTTTCCCGCAATCCCACCATTGTTGCAGTGAAGAATACATTTGTTTTTGTTTTTTAAATTTTTCCCAAAACACATTAAAAAAATCTTTACAATTTTCATCATTTAAAAGTGATGTATTAAAATGCCAGTACGCACTTTTTATTTTCACAGAATTGACAAAAATCTTACAAATAACCAAACAATGGTCAGAAAAACCAACAGGAATTATACGACAGTCTTTGACACAATTCACTTGAAACTTAAACATATAAAACCTGTCAAGTCTTGCCATAGAAATATGATTATCCTTACTATGTGCCCAAGTATATTGTCTATCTTTTAGATGCACATTTCTCCATACATCACATAAATCACAAACTTCTACTAAATTCTTCATTTCTTTCTGTGAAGCACTGTGTGGCTCTAAATGATTTCTATCTATTTTGTCATTTTCTGTGCAATTAAAATCTCCACCTAAAAACAATAAATCCTCTGAATCCACACTATTAATAACCTCACTAAATTTCTTTTAAAAAATAATTCTTTCAGCTCCTTTATTAGGAGCATATATGTAAAAAAAAAAAAAAAAACATTGTTGCATTTTCAAATTTAACTTTGATTTTCAAAAAACGCCCATTAACTATTTCTTCTTCTTCAACAGAAAGTGGAGACACTGTTTTGGAGAACAAAATAGCTACTCCTCCGCTGTTGTAAGACAAATGGCTCATAAAAATCTGCCCATCCCAATCTTTCTTCCAATTAATTTCATTAAGACTGTCACTATGTGATTCTTGAATAAAAGTGATATCTAGGCGTTTCATTTTTATAAACTCAAATAAACACATTCTTTTCTAACTGTCTCTAACACCGTTTATATTAAGAGTTCCAATGTTAAAAACTCTCATAGAAAATGATGTTTTAAGAATAAAAGAAACAATCAGAAAAAATGTAACTTTAAACAAAATCAAATTACACCAAATCTGGTTTCTCATCATTAAGGAGTTTTTTTTTTTTTACTTTACCCACCAATTTCCTTAGACGATAAACCTCTGTGTCTATGAATGCACCTTCTTTTGTCAGAATCTTTACATCTTTCACGAAAGCAGAAACATCTTGAAAATAATCCTCAGCCTCCACATTTGGTAAAAATTTTGTTTCCCTTAGAAACTTACTAATTTCTTCAGCTGTATATCTTTGTGTCTGGTTTTCATTTTCATTTTGTGATGATGAAAAGGAACAAACTGAAGAACTTGAATCTGAAGAATCAGCATCGTTATCTGATATTATATAATCAGCTTTAATTTTGTCTTTTTTTGATTGTTTGATCATTTTGCTTTCACCAGCTTTTTTTCTTTTATGAGGAACTTTAAAGATTTGCTCTGGTTCAACTTCCATTTCCACTATTTCTTTACCTGTACTTTCCTTAGTTATTCCAATTGCGGAAAACGTTGCTACTTGGCCACTTGGGCCAACCTCAGAATTAACTGAGATTCGAACAGCAGAAGAATCTGCTACTACCTCTGCCATAGTAGGGGCCACTGCACCTGCCCCTACTCTCTCCTCAGAGACTGCACCATCAGCAGCATCCACCGCGACAGAAGCAGCCTCAGAAGACCCGCCCTGCAAGTCTTTCTGACCTGCCTCACCTCCACTTGGACACGCACGTATTAAATGACCGATTTTTCCGCACCCGAAACATTTCATTATGCTCTCGGATGTTGCGTAAATTGTGTAATTAAACCCGTCTACTTTCACATTAAATGACAGGTTTAGTTCGTCATTGTTGTCTTTCAGAATCATATAAACTTGTCTTCTGAAAGACATCACATGTTTTAGCAAAGGTGATTTACATCCAAGAGCTATTTTCCTAATCGGTGAAACTAATTTGCCAAAAGAAGATAATTCTTTTGCAATACATGCATCGGAAACAAACGGAGGTATGTTTGACACTGTAATTTTCCTAGATGGACTACTGAGAGGAAGTACAGGTATGAGTTCGTCATTTATCACCACTCCATTTTGCACAATGTCATTAGTTTTTTCTATCGCGTTCAAAAACAAAACAACCGCATTGTTCATCCTAGAAGCTGAAACCACTGACGAACATCCCACAACTTCACCAACCGCTAAAATACAATCCTCCACACTGGCCTTGCACATGATTTTAATTCCATGACGCCGAGTCACAACTCGCAACTTTCACAACTCGCGTCTCCTGACGACGCCATACCTCCCGGCAACAAAACACGCCGGGAGTAAACTCACTACACTCACAAACACTAAACAACAACACACATATACACACAACAAAACAAACAAAGAAAAGTTAGAAAAGAGAAACCATTCAAACTCACCGCACTTTCCCAACACTCACTCACCAAGCACTCACTCACGCACATGCGCAGAGAGAGAGAGAGAGAAAGAGAGAGAGACCTTTGACCTTTACAATCTCTTTATTTACAATACTTTTTTTTTTTTTATAATAAAAACATTAAATGCACATTAAAATAGGAAGTAATAAAAGTTAAGTATTAGAAAGGGCAGATATTCAATCACTTTTTTTCAAACAAAAATTTGCAAACAATCATCATGATCAATATCACAAATACATTGGTTTACACCCCACTTGAGTCTAAAAGTGTCCAAGTCGTCAATCAGCCTGTAAAAAGCAAACTCTATGTTGAGACGAGATTTTATTAATCCCCTAAAGATCATTATAAGATCAGTTACTCCTGAGCCAAGTAGTTTCCTTTTACGTGACAACCAGATAGCCAATTTTGCTTGTCCAAATATAAAATTTAATAGAACATGACTCTGCATTTTGGTCCTACTGTATTTAGGCCCGTAAATAAAAACCATTGGCATAAAAACCTCTCCCAAAGCTTGACAGTAACCTTCCACTTGATGCAATAACAGTTGTAATCTAAAACAGTTAAGAAATAAGTGAAACACTGTCTCCTGTGATTCACAAAAAGGACAGCCCTCCCCTACCTCTGGATCAAGGTGTGCTCTGTGTCTGTTTGTAGCTATTATACCGTGCACTATCCTCCACTGAAGATCTCCAGACCTTTTTTCAATGGGAGGTTTGTACAGGGTCCTCCAGCAACCTTTAGGGGAAGCACCTGAACCAAAAACGTCCTGCCACTTGGTTTCCCTCAAGTTTTTGAGCATGTGAAAATGAGTCACTTTAGTACACAGAGCATACAAGGCCTTTTTCCCCACATCACCAAAAAAACCTAGCTGAGGTGTCGCAAAAGAGAGTAGTCCATCCTCCATCTCCTGCCATTCTCCCGTATCAGCTGACAAGGTAAGTTCTGGGAAAGCAGGGGTGCCATCATCCGAAACCTCTATAACCAGTCTAAAGTCCATTGAAAAAAAAATCCCGTATTTGTGCTAGCAGTTTCTCCACCACTCTGAGTGACTTCATTCCCAATTTTTCAGCTAACACCTCAGCAGTTACCCATTCACCCTCAGTAATTAAATGTCCAACTTTCGTGATGTTTCTAGTCCACATAGTTTCTTTGAGGAATTCTGATTTTAAAATGTCCAAATCCACTACAGGGTTATGGAACAAGGGTTCTTCCCCCTGCCAGAGCTTCTGTTCACCGTTGGTTTCTCTAGAGAACTTAAAAAGTGTCCATGTACTCAGCACTGACCTGTAGAAAGGTGTTAGACCTGTCAGATTGAGCTTGTAAATGTCCAAGAGAAACAAGTGACGGTCCATCCCCATTTTGCCTGCTTTCCTCAGGAGAGCACAGGCTATTCCAGACCAGCTTACGTCCTCCCCATAGAGCAACCTCTGTGCCGTCTGAAGTCTGAAAGCTCTTACTCTGGATTTGATGTCAACGAGTCCTTGTCCCCCTTCTTGAATGGGCAGGTAGAGTACTGATGCCCTCAGCCAGTGCTGTCCTGTCCAGAAAAAGTCCACCAATTGTCTCTGTATCCTTCCAACGAGATCTTCCGGTGGCTCCAAAATTGTCATTTTATGCCAGAGGGATGAGGCCACCAAGTTATTGCAGATCAGTACTCTCCCCCTGTAGGACAACTGGGGTAGCACCCATTTCCAATAAGACAACCGTGCACACACTTTCTCCACTAAACCCTCCCAATTCTGTCTTCTATAATCATCTGTACCTAAAAACACTCCTAAATACTTAAAACCTGCTCTCCTCCACTGTAAACCACCCGGAAGCATAGGACAATTAAGAACTTGGCCACACCACAGAGCATTGCTTTTGCTCCAGTTCACCCTAGCTGAGGATGCTTTGCCAAAAACGTCTAGAGCTTCTTTTAAAAAGTGAACGTCATCATAACTTTTAACTAAAACTGTAACATCATCAGCATATGCAGAGATCTTAATAGGCTCTTGAAAATCTAAATCAGTGACATTTAGACCTATTAGCTTTCTTCTCAGTTCACACAATAGAGGTTCAATAACTATGCTGTACAGTTGACCTGACAGCGGACAGCCTTGCCTAATTCCTCTATGAACTTTTATGGGAACACTGAGACCACCAGCAATTTTTACCATACATGATGCCTTATTGTAGAGAAGCTTGATCATGGAGATAAATTTGTCTCCAAAACAAAATGCCTTTAAAGTTTCAAAAAGAAAGTTATGATCAACGTGGTCAAAAGCCTTTTCTTGGTCTAATGATAATAAACCAATGTTTACATTATTATTAGAAGCAAAATCATACACATCACGCACTAGGTGTAGGTTATCTAGAATTGATCTACCTCTTACACAGTACGATTGATCCCTGTGAATAATAGTGTGCAATACATTATTTAGCCTGTTTGACAAACATTTTGACAGAATTTTATATTCTGAACATAAAATTGCTACAGGCCTCCAATTCTTTAACAGGGTCAAATCTCCCTTTTTGGGTAATAAAGTTAGAACAGCCCTTTGACAACTCACAGGGAGAAGCCCCTTCTCAATACACTCTTTAAGCACCTCAAAAAAATCAGGCCGTACAATATTCCAAAATTTCTTATAGAATTCAGAGGAAAGTCCATCTATTCCTGGTGCTTTTCCTTATACGACTCCAGTGTGAAGTTCTTGCTGTTTGCAGATGATCTGGGGCTGCTGTCGCCAACAGAAGAGGGTCTACAGCAGCAGCTGGATATACTCCACAGCTTCTGTCAGACCTGGGCCCTGACCGTTAACCCAAAGAAAACCAAAACCCTAATATTCCAGAAAAAAACCCAGATGTCAGGGAAAGAAATACAACTTCACCCTTGGTATGACAAAAATTGAACCTGCCACAAGCTACACATACCTTGGGTTGAAAATAAGTGCTAATGGAAGACTAAATTTGGCTGTGAATGAACTGAAAGAGAAAGCAAGAAGGGCTTTTTACGCCATTAAAAAATCAACACAAATAGAAATTCCAGTTGGAATCTGGCTCAAAATTTTCCAGTCAGTGATTGAACCTATAGTGCTATACGGGAGTGAAGTGTGGGGTCCTCTCCTCAGTCATGAGTTTGATAAATGGGATAAAAATCCAATTGAAAGCCTACATGCAGAGTTCTGTAGGAGCATCCTTAGGGTACAGAGGAACACACCCAGCAATGCATGCAGGGCAGAGCTAGGCCAGTATCCTCTACTCATGCGCATTGAGAAACGGGCCGTCAAATTTTGGAAACATATAAAAATGAGTGACCCCAACTCTTATTATTTTAAAGCCCTCAAAAACCAAGAAATGGACACTGAAAAAAGCCCCCTGATTCAGATGGTCCTGAAATTGCAAACACAAACCAACATAGCAAATATGACTAACAGCAGGCAGCATCAGGACACGGACATGCTCATCCACAGAACTAAAGCCAATCAAATGATAAATGCACGAAAAGAAGAGTATCTGATTTACTGGAATGAAGCAGCAGGGAAACAAAGTAAACTTCAATGTTATTTAGACTTAAATAGAGATTATACGACAGCAACATATCTGAGTGCAGTAAAGGACAGTAAATTAAGAGCAACACTGACCAAATACAGGCTGAGTGCTCACAGTCTGACTGTAGAGACGGGCCGATACAGACAGAACTGGCAACCCAGAGAGAGCCGCATCTGCCCACTCTGTGCCCAGGCAGAGGTAGAGACGGAGGAACACTTCCTCACCCGCTGCACAAACTATCAGCACATCAGAGAAACATTCTACCCCAAACTCCAGAGCATTTACCCTCAATTCACTGAGTCAGACAATACAACACAACTGCAATATTTACTAGGGGAAAAAACTGACTGTATCCTTCTAGCGGCACAATACATTAATGCCTGTCACAAAAAGAGAGAGGAGACCAATAAAAACATCAGTGATGCGCTTGCAAACACACACACACGCACACACACACGCACACACACATCTAGATTATTATAAATGAATCATTGTAAATATACTGATTATTTTTGTTTTTATTACTGTTTTATTCTAAAATGTTGATGTTGTTAAATGTACAGTGTATTCTGTTCTAATTTTTTTTTTTTTTTTTTTATTATATATTTTTTATATATATATATATGAATAATATGATATAAATGAATATGATATATTGAATAATAATATGATATATTGAATAATAATAATAATATGATATATTATTTATGTAATTTATGTAATTATTATATGTATATATATATATTTTTTTTTTTTTTTTTTTATTGTTACTTTTACTGTATTTACTTTTTTTTTTGTAAATATATATATGTTCTTTTATTTTATTTTTTTTATGTAAACTTTATAAATGCTTTGGCAATACATTTGTAACATTTGTCATGCCAATAAAGCAATTATTGAATTGAATTGAATTGAATTGAGAGAGAGAGAGAGAGAGAGAGAGAGAGAGAGAGAGAGAGAGAGAGGCGGGGATCGTCGGCGCAAGGCGAAACGGAAAATCCGTCTTCGACAATAAGAATCAAGATCATTCGCCGTGTCTATCTGAAGCTGTTTACGGACGCGTTCGGTGCGCCGATTTTATATGCAAGGAGAAAAAAGATTTTAGAGGCAAATCGGGTGGAAACGAAATGTTTTTGGTTTAAGGGTTAGAAGTGGAACTTGGGTAGCTGAAGTCTTGGGCGTATCTCCACTTTTGTTCTTTATTGTCGAATTGAAAAGCAACCGACGCTGAGCATCAAATCTCCCCCGAGCGCCCGGTGCTGATGAGGGCTTTGTCGGTGTGATCGGTGCGCGATGGCCGCTTCGGGCGGACAGAAGAGTGAGAAGTTAGATGAAGCTCAGGCTTTAGCCAGGAGTTGCGCAGGACGACCGGACTTTCTGCCCTGCGATGGACTATCCATCTGCGCCACACACAGCCACGGGAAATGTTTCAAGCTGCACTGGTGCTGTCATCTGGGTTGGTGCCACTGTAAGTAGTCGTATTGTTTTTCTCCAGCACCGTTTAGATGAGGATAGACGGGGTATAGGCTGCTATCAGTTGCACATGAACAGATGATCCACAAAAAGACTTTATCACCCACAAAGAGGAGTGTCATCGCCCTAACAGTTCGTCAGTGGCCAGTAACCCATTGCAAACGTTATGCTAGGGAAATGTGGATAAGACCAATTTTAAGCTTAACACCGATTTTTTTTCGTTCAAGACTTGTGATGTAATAAAGCAAAGATTTAGTGCAGAGTGTCATGGAAATTCTTTTGTTCTCGTTTTTTTTTCAGACAAAATATATTTTTTAAGTTTATTATTATTATTATTATTATTATTATTATTATTATTATTATTATTATTATTATTATTA
>CAIGQV010019186.1:20930226-20962825 GCA_903798115.1 Danio jaintianensis
TATTATTATTATTATTATTATTATTATTATTATTATTATTATTATTAGCCTACGTTTTAACCATATTGAAGGTTGTAGATTTAGCCAGATGTAATAAAGGCTTATAATGTAACCGTCTTGTTTTTGTAGAGAGTACAACATTCGAAGCTTGGCGAGACTGTTGCAAATTAAACTTTGCAAAACATGTATAAAATAATCATAATTTAATATTATATTGTAAAACTGCCGTAATTGGTAATGAAAAAAATCTTCATATAGTCAAATAGACAAACATGTTAATTAATCTGATAACAATGCAAAGTTTAGCATCTGCGTAGCTATATAGCATCTGTTTATCTCATATTCTCAGAGAGATGGAAATCTTGCGTTTGTGTCACTCGTGAAATATTAAACAGTTCTATAAATGATGCACAAACATCTAAGCCTACCACTGGCTTTGAATGTGTCTAGTTTCTGTCCCTCTAAGGAAGCTTTATTTTTAAAAAAAAAACGGTTTTAAATCAATTTTAAAAGTGGGCTAAATGTGAATAAACATTGTCGTTATGATTGTCACGACAGAAGACACAAAATGATAAAGATATAGATACCATCAAATGCTATGGTTCAGCGTTACAGTTAGTATTAAAGTTATTACAGGAATTTCCAAAGATGATCAGATGCACCGGGGGAGGGAGCCATTTCTTAAACTTTATTTTATTTTAGCCTTTTTTTTTTTTCAAACTGTCTTTACACAAGGATGCTCATATAAAGTAAGCATATTTTGCACATGATGTGTGCCTTTAAGAAAGCTCATTGACAACTTTAATTGGAATTAATTAAATAATACTGGCATTTAGATATGCTTCATTTATTTATTGTTCTTTTTTAAGTACAATGTATGTTACATGTAATTAAAATAAAAAGAAATTATAATTAAAATAAAATCAAAGTTTATTATTATTATTATTATTATTATTCATTAATTCATTCATTTTCTTTTCGGCTTAGTCCCTTTATTAATCTGGGGTCGCCACAGCGGAATGAACCGCCTATTATTATTATTATTATTATTTAAAAGTATTTTATTGTATACTGACTTTAAATGAGTGATATGTTTTTCATGTTTTTCTCTTCGTTTGATCAAATGTTATTTGTATAAAGTAGTTAAGTCATCAGCTTTAATAAGACAAAGAATAAATGCAGAACTTTACCAGTGAAAATATCTAAATTCTCAAGAATGATCCAAAACAATTGCAGGATCTATCACAAACAGACTTTTAGGGGCGTTTTCTGGGTAAAAAATGTACTAGTAAAAGGGAATTACTATACATTATAACATTATTATAAAGAATGATCATCATAGAGGAAGTCAACAGCAGAACAAAGCCGAGCACTAAGATGTCTTTATAAAGAAGTGATACAATCAGGCCATTTCTGGTGTCAGATAAAAATGGCAGTCATTGTGAGGCTAACAGATGTCATATGACTGTGAGAGAGGGAGCAGATTCTTTAGATTCCTGCGACCTCTGATAATCATCTCCAAATGCGTGTGTTTTTTTGTGTGTGCGTGCGTGCGTGTGTGTGTGTGTGTGTGTCTAAGCAAGAGCAAGAGAAAAAGTGGTGGAAATCAGTGATTTGGTGTTCCTAAAGCCATATTTTTCTCGTTGTTTGAACACATTTTATTTGTATGTATACATAAATAAACAAACAAGTAAGTAAGCAAGCAAGCAAGTAAAAAATCAGTGGGAGCTTTTTTTTAATGATAAATGCAGTTTCTTTTGTGCAAGCGATTGTAAAATTGGGTCAATGTAGGTTAGTTTTAATATGCAGTTGCATAAGTACTGGTTTTCTGCCAGAATACTGTCTCACTGTTAGATCCAGATCAATTTTGAAAGAGGTTCTGTGAAAAATCCACAGTCAAGCAAAACCAATTTTTTTTTTGTTATTTATTTTGATTATACAGATAACCTTTCAAGTAACTGTTGCTTGGAGCTATGGGAAATAAATCCAACAATGTTGCTACTTTTCCTGACTGACATGTTGAAAAGGAAATTAATCAGGATATGACAGGAAGTTCACATAGCTCTGTCAGAGGTCAAGTGCTAGACTGACCTTGTTGCTAAGTTGGGCCTTTTTTTTTATCTCAGCTTTAAAAGGTCAGCACAATTTATTCCAAGTTTTAAGGTCTTAGCTTTGGCTTTGCTTTTTTAAAGTTCAACCTTTCACTTTTAGAAAAAAAAAATGATAGCGGTCAAGTCTTTGAGCTTCTAGACTCAGTATTAAAGTACCCCACCAACCACTTGAAGCTAAATTTATTATGCTTGTTGACCTCCGATTCCAATAAAATTCCTGAATATTAATAGATGTACCAACAGAATGCAAAACTACAGTTTTGCAAAGTACAACATCAAACTCACCCAACACTTATGATACTAGTTAAATTCCAATACCAATAAGATTCCTGAATTTTAATACCATCAGGTTGCAAAATTTTAGTTAGAATTTAAGGAAACAGAATTAAGAACGACTGAAATTCTAAGTAATTAATATGCCTTTCCCCCCACAAAATATTCAAAAGTTATCTCCTGTTAACAATGTTTTAGGACATTTATGTGTGGTGTAGAAAAATCAAACAGTAGTTTAGATAAATATGCAAAGATAAATGTTTTCTGCATTTGAGAAAAATGTGCTATACAGTACATACAAGAGAATAAATTTAAATCAGGCGACACGGTGGCTCAGTGGTTATCACTGTCGCCTCACTGCAAGAAGGTTGCTGGTTCGAGTCCCGGCTGGGCCAGTTGGCATTTTTGTGTGGAGTTTGCATGTTTCCCCTGTGTTCGCGTGGGTTTCCTTCGGGTGATCCGTTTTTCCCCACAGTCCAAAGACATGCGGTATAGGTGAATTGGATAACCTAAATTGGCCTGTATGAGTGTGTGTGTGAATGTGAGATTGTATGGGTGTTTCCCAGCATAGTGCTGGGTTGCGACTGGAAGGGCATCCGCTGCATAAAACATATGCTGGAATAGTTGGTGGTTCATTCCGCTGTGGCGACCCCTGATAAATAAGGGACTAAGTCGAAGGAAAATGAATGAATTCTAAATCAGGGATGTTACACTTTGCTGGCATTCAGTTCAAGATAATGTAAGGTTTGAACAATAAAGGAATTCAATATTACATTACATTACAAAGCTGCGTTTACATAGACACACCCACACTACATAACCGTAAAGTTCAGTCATCGGTAATTAAGCCATTATCTGTTCTAATTAAGGGATGTTTATGCTTGCAATTCTAGATGCATTATGTAAACATGTTGAATATTAATTTGATTCTTCATGCAATGCTGCACAGGCTCTCAGGCGGAACCAGTGTTGTTTAAAATGGAACGACAAGGATCCTCCTGGGAACTTGACTGACATTTGTCCTACTTGTGAGCTGAATTGCATGTGTTTTGTCTTCTTTCATGCCCAATAAAGTTAATAAAAGTAAATAATGTTCTTGGGTAAAAAAAAATTGACTAGGTAGTTTTAGTGATTATTAAAATAAAGCAGGCAACATGTATAGTTGCTAAACAGCATAAGTTTGTTTTATGCACCGTATAATTGATGAATACTGTACCAACAGATATCCATAGCACAAAATAAACTACTGGCAAGGTGTTTAGGTCTTGAAGGTGCTTTATTTAGTGAAAATGGACAGCTGACTATCCAACTTCCCACTTATCACAAATAAATGACCCATAAATAGATAAATAATGTAAATAAATTATATTAATACATGAGAAGTAAAACTAGAATAATGTATGAGATTGGATACAAAAGAACAAACATCTTATACAGATTGTACACGCTTATAATATACATTTTCTTTTCCATATATGCATTGTTTTAGGAAAAACAAAAAAAGCTAATTTTAGAAAAAACATTTAATGCAGTAGAACCTTTAAAAAATGGCTGTGCAAAAACTGATCCCAAGATCCCATGATACAGTACAAGAAAACATGGAAACAAGAAGTCACTGTACACTATAAAGCCCAGAGGCAGTTAGAAATGTATTTATACACACTTGCAGGAGTGAATAACTGAATAAAGATTGGCTTTGTCCTTTGAGATAAGCCTTTTAGAGTAGTTCTCTGCAGACCCTAGAGAATTCTGTTGTTTTCTACTCTCGTATTTCTCCTTTTCTGTCTCTTATTTGTCTTTGCTGTTTGGATGTGTGTAAACACAGCAGTCGTTGTTCTTGTTTACCTCCCTAAAGGTTAGGAGAAAGGATATGTCGTTCAGGGACTTCAAACTGTAGAGGAAGCCTTTAAGAGTTCACTAAATCTACAGTGTATGGTTAGATTATGAGCTCTTCGGAAATTAAATTTTATTTACAGTTGTTAAAACTGTGGGTGACACGGTGGCGCAGTGGGTAGCACAGTCGCCTCACAGCAAGAAGGTCGCTGGTTCAAGCCCCGGCTTGGCCAGTTGGCGTTTCTGTGTGGAGTTTGCATGTTCTCCTCGTGTTCGCGTGGGTTTCCTCCAGGTGCTCCGGTTTCCACCACAGTCCAAAGACATGCAGTACAGGTGTATGAGTGTGAATGGGTGTTTCCCAGTGATGGGTTGCAGCTGGAAGGGCATCCACTGTGTAAAACATATGCTGGATAAGTTGGCGGTTCATTCCTCTGTGGCGACCCCAGATAAATAAAGGGACTAAGCCGAAAAGAAAATGAATGAATGAATGAATGTTAAAACTGTTATTGTGCAGCCACCAGATGTCTTTCAGAAATGCTTCATTCCAGAGGCACTAGTGTATTGACATTCTGGGTGAAATGCTGTTCTGTACTGCTTTGATGGAAAAGGAAGTTAGAGAGCTAAGTTTCTCCCAGCAGGCTGTGGGGCAGACCATTGCAAATCAGTACTATCTATGACTTAGCCTTGTTTCGTATCAATAATTTGTCATTTTTCTCTAATAGATGGAGTGTAAGTAGATTTTTTTGGCCACACAGCTAACTGTGTTATCTGACCAATAGGTAATTAATGGGCCTTCAATTTTTTACAGTGCACGGAAGATGATCATCAGGGGCCCCAGAACACTCAGCTCACATAAGCTGATTACTAGGGCCACATGCCCAACAGCACTGTACAGTGTAAGATTATCAATTGGGGAACATATACAGTGTGTATTACCAGGGACCAGGGGGCCATAGTGCATTCAGAAAAAAACTTGATTAATAGAAGCTTCAGGACACTAAGCACAGTGTACTGTAAGCTGATTTTCAGAGACTCTGAGACCCTCACTGTAAGTTGATTACTAGGGCCCCAGTATTTACAGTGAAGGTGATCTCTACAGTAGTCCCCATTGTTATCAGCAAAATCTGCACAGTGTAGGATATTTACTAAGGCCCCAGGACCCACAGAGCAAACGGTGATTGTTGATTATAATACATACAATATAAACTGACCAGAAGAGAATCTATGGATCCTGAGCAGGAAGGTGATCACTAGGAGCCCCTGTTGTTATTAGCACATACTGTACAGTATAAGATAATTACTAAGGGCCTTAGGACCCTCAGCACATGCATGTATATTGATTACTAGGGGCCTCAGGGTGTACGGTTTATTGCCTTGGACCCAAAAACCCTCAGCACACACTGTAAAAAATGCAGGATTCCACACAATGTATTCATGTTGTCCCAAAATAATTTAAGTGGATTGAAAATAAAACAATTATGTTGTCCCATAAAATCTCAAGAATTGTGTTGTTTCAGCTCATTTTAAATAAGAAGTTTGAAAAAGCAGCAAAAATAATTTGAGTGCATGCAGTGTATGTTAAATACTAGGGGCCCAAGAGATTATACTATACAGTACAAGAAGAGTACTTGGGCCCTGAGTCTGAGCACATACAATGCATTTTTTAGGTGATTGCTTGGGACCTCAGGCCTCTCAGCAGGCAGAATATAAGTCTATACATTAACCACTAGAACCCCTTTAAAGTGTCTTAAACTTGTAGGTATTCCATGTTATTAGATAAAGAGGAGAAGTGAATTTGATTGTCAGCAGCCTAAATCAGATTTTTGAATTTCATTGTAAATGAAAAAGACAGAGAAAAAGTAAGGACTCAGGCAGACAGAAAGAGTCGGGCAGACAGAAAGTGATTGTTCTACTTGAGGTGAACCAAGAAGCAAGTGTGAATGGTCTTGCCTGTCTATCTAATCCTGATGAATGATCCACACTAAAGGATTTTCAAGACTTTGATCATCAGTCTTCAGCCAAGCCCACCTTCACACTTCTCAGTGCCTGGTCCAATCTGTAATTACAGACAAGCAGGACAGAGAGTGTTGGAGTGTAGACTCAACTCCTGTCATCTGTGACTACAGAACAATTTTGAAGATTTTCCTTTCCATACAGTTGGGAATTGACTGCAGAATGTATTCACCTCCATTCCAAATCTACAGAGGCCTTTACAAGACATGCTGAAACAAACACAAACCCAAACAGCCACAAATTAAGAATTAATTTCCAAAAAGTAATAATTCATCCACCCATGTCAGTTGTGTGCATGATACAATAATTTGCTCCCTTATTTTGATTTTGGTTTTCAGAAAAAAGCATATCTGAAACACAAGAATCTGAAGATTCTTCAAAATAAGAAAATGTTTCATTCCATAAAAGAAACAAAGTAAAATAGGTCTGAAACAACATTTATATTAAATAACCATTTTTTTATGGATAAACTGATTGTTTTTAGGATAAATAATTGTTTAGCACCACACACTCTGTAAGTCTGTAAGATCTGTTGAGAAAGACCACCATATTAGCTGGTCAGCACTCAGTTTTACATTTTTTTTTTTTTTTTTTTTTGGATTATCAACCGTAACCAGAAAGACTCCCTTAGTTAAACAAAAAACAACAAAAAAACATCATGTTTTTTTTTATCAGCTTTACCAACTGTATTTTGCTAGTGATCAGAACAAAGCCAGCATGAAAAACTATGAAAATCCAACAAAAACTTTCATTCATTCATTCATTTTCTTTTCGGCTTAGTCCCTTTATTAATCTGGGGTCGCCACAGCGGAATGAACCGCCAACTTATCCAGCATATGTTTTACGCAGCGGATGCCCTTCCAGCTGCAACCCATCACTGGGAAACATCCATACACACTCATTCACACACATACACTACAGACAATTTAGCCTACCCAATTCACCTATACCGCATGTCTTTGGACTTGTGGGGGAAACCGGAGCACCCGGAGGAAACCCACGCAAACACGGGGAGAACATGCAAACTCCACACAGAAATGCCAACTGTCCCAGCCGAGGCTCGAACCAGCAACCTTCTTGCTGGGAGGCGATTGTGCTACCCACTGCGCCACCGCGTCGCCATAAAACTTAATCAGACATAAATACTATAGGAAATACCATAGGCAAACTAAACTCATTTATTTGCAGTTAAAAGGTAGTTCTCAATTCTCCAGAACAATCAGTAAAAGTGACCAGTTTGCATTATATCTGTTTAATTAGAGCCAGTTCATATTCCAGTTTAGTCAATATAAAAATGATTGTAAATGTTAAATCATAATTACCCAAGTTTGCAACTTGATCGATTCTCTTTTAAGTTTAGCACTAAATTCTGATTTCTGATAGCTCAGACTGCAAGTGTGTATAACAGGATGTGGAAAGTCCTGGTCACATCCGCCTGTAAACCCTAACTGTACATCAGGCTTTGTATGCACAATATTTGTATGAGCACAAGAACTCAAAGCCTAAAAATAAGACCGACAAGCGCATGATTACTTCTTATTGGCAGACACACTCATTCTGTGGCTCTCAGTCAGCAGAGGTTTTAAAAATCCTGTTATCCCATAAATGGGAACTTTTTTTTTGATTTCCCACTGATAAAAACCACAGTATTTCTCACTGGATCACTCAAATTTTGTTTATACATTCCAAGCACGGTTTAAAATGAGCTCCCACAATAATAACAATAAATGGCAATTTTCTGTCTTTTTCCCAGCCGTTTTATCAAAAACCTTAAGTCAAACACATTGACAGCCCCTCGTCTTTATTTTTACCCACAGAGGTAAACCCATGGATTTCATTGAAGAACAATTGCAGTCAATAGTGACTCAAAGGTTATGGTAAATTTGTCATCATGAAATTATATGCTGGGGAGCTAAAATAGAATCATCATAACATGATAATTTAGAGCATGATTTTCAATATTATTATCAGAAATCTTTGCCTTTTTGGAATGGATTTCATGTCAGCAGAATAGAGGCTTCAACTTCCTGAGTACACTATTTTGACTTCTGATCACTTTATGAACGAACAGCCTTTCCGCTCATCTTTAAAATGTTTACCATTAAACATTGATTTTTATGTGAGCTATATTTGGAATTTACAAAGAAATAAGTGCAATTAAATGTATAATAGAATGTTAGATAATTTTATATCTGCAAACTGTGACTGGTTGTTGTAAAGCTTAAAATGATTAAATTGTTCCGAATCAAATTTAAAATGAAATATATTCAAATCTAAGCCCTGACTTTGGTAATTTATCATATATTTATCTGACTAGTGAAATTTCGGAATAGCTTTAAGTTTTAGTTTTAAAACACTGGTCATAAGTGTAATAGATATGTCAAAAAGTGATGTATCCTGTTTTATTAGCTTTTATCATTTTATCAAGTGCAAATGAAACATGAGGATGGTTAGAACAGACAACAGCAGCTCTGAAGTTTCCTTCGGAGAAATTCATGACACAGATGAGTTTTCAGTTAGATATAGAGCTCCTCTCGTAACACTTAGCACAGATTACTAACTCACCTGTGGACTGTATACTGTAACATATATGGTTGCATGAGTCTTTAGTGGCACATTATTATCTGTCATCTTTAGAAGTACCAAATTATTTTAACAGGATGTTATACTTCAAAGATCTTCTAATGCTGCCTGTCAAATGTTTAGCACGTTAGCAGAGTTTAAACAGTTGTGCAAATATGCTGTGTTCATGAATTCATGAGCACTGAACCTGAGCTTATGGATGAAAATTACTAACTTGCATAAACATTAAGGTCCCATTACTTAACACGTTAACATTATATTACTATTTTAATTTTTTTACTCTTGGCAATTAGCATTACACACATCAATAGATCTAACATCTCATTAATACGCACACCCGTTTTTTTACTAAACAGTCGTTTCTTTTATAGGGTGGGAATGTTTTTGTTCCCTCATACCTAGGAAAGACTTTGTGTTTTCAAAGCCTAATTTAAAAAGACAGACATGACGGTTACAATTACAGAAGCAGAAGAATGCTTCTCGACAGGATGTTGATGTGATTATTACAAGGGACAGTTTTTTTCTTCATGGCTAAGAGATTTTTATGCAGGCCTCAAAGCATCTATCATTTCACATTTCATGTTTCACACTTGACTGCAAATGCTTGTATTTCAGATCCATAGTGATGTGGAGCCAATTGTTATGAAGATGCATTCATTCTTCTTTCAAATTTTTTAGCTTGGCAGTAGAAAAGGTGAAAGCCATACAGTCGCAAAAATTGTCAATGACTGCACTGAATGGCGGGATTAGAGGTATTGACTGTCGTTCTGTGGTTAACTGGGGCAAGGTTTTTCCATTCTTTTATGAAATGTCAGTGAGGTAGGCCTGCTTTCTGTTCATTTTCCATCAGAAGCAGATTAGAATTCAGCCTACCACAGCTAACATGACAAATCTGCCCATGTAGGAAGATTATGTGGATCCTCTACATCATAGGTTTTAATAGAAATGTATGTCTTGATATATTTAGATGATTCTGATTCATTCAAATTCCCTGGAGAATATTTTGGGTTTGTTGAATGCCCCATTTCATTTTTGACATGTCTTCATTGTATAAAACAATAGAGACTTGACAGGAAGCAGTGTGAGAAGGAGAGAGACAGGGAAAGGGATTGGAAAGTAGCACAATGCAGGACTCAGTTCAGGTTGCCCAAAGCGCAACAGCACCATGTGTCAGAGCACAGACCACAGGGCTATTGGCTCCTATAACACACTATTTAGTATACTGTATATACCAAGTGTTCCTCACATGTCCTGAAAGGTTAAGCCCAAATATTTTGATCACCCCCTGGTGGATGGCTGCAGTGAAAAATTATAAACCCTGTCCTCTCCATGTAAGTAAACAGGATGTGATAATGAATGAATGAATGAATAATCCAGACACTTTGTTAAGCTTTATTGGGTTAGTGCATTACCCTATCTGTGTCTGTAGGGGTATTTTAAATCTTGCTTTTGCGGAGCTTGTCTAGTTATCTAATATCTGAGAAGTGATGAACTGTTAGCTGGTGAATGTTTTCATTTCTTGCCATCTGTCAGTTCAGTGTGAATCGGAGTTAAGTTAACGTTTTTTTCCTGCTGAAGCATCTTCATGTTTGTTTTTCCAATACATGTGTTATTAGCAAGGTTAACTGATGCTATAACAATGGGGTGTCGTGTCATCGTTGTGTGCTTGCAATTAGGTCCATCATTTTCTTTAACAGCCTACACAAAAAAAAAAAAAAAGATTTTTGCTGCTTGTTCAAACTACTTATTTAAAATGAGATGAATCAACACAATTCCTGTTTTTTGGGACAGCCTAATTGTTTTAGGTTCAATCCACTTAAATTTGTACTAGCAATTAAGTTAATCAATTTGTGTTGGGACAATTGTGTTGGGAATTGTTTGAAACCCAGATTTTTTTTACAGTGTATGTCATGTAACCAGTCAAATTAATCAGTACAAACTAAGAACTGCATATTGCAATACAAGCTCATTGGAAATAAGTGCTTCAGCTTTCATTTTTGTGAAACTGCAAAAATGTACTTGAACAAACTTTTGACTGCAGTTTCAAGGTAAAAAAAATAAGGGTACAGGGCAATATGAAGCCAACAACTTTTGTTCCTTTTCACACTAATGATATTTACTGGGACATTGCTTTGCACAAAACCAAACAAATTACACAAACAACTTAACAGTATATATAATTTGTAATAAAATACATGTGCCTCACCTCTCCTTTTGGACAACTTTTCTGGTGTGGTCAGTTTGCTCAGTAGCTCACTTTGTACAGTGTTTTACATGTGATGTAGAGAGCTTGAGCTTGAGTTCAGTGAAACACAGTTCCATCAAGAGGTAAAAGCATAGTGCGAACTACGGGGGAGCTAGGGGGAGCTCGGCTCCCCTAAATAAGACATGGGCTCTCCTGAAAACATGATTTGTGAAATTTTGGGGGGGTCTCAAAAAATATTCACAATGTGTTATTTTGATGTGCGGTTTCAATATTGTGTAATGTGATCATGGATTATTATGTATAAAAGTGCAAAAGTATCATTCATTCATGCATGATGGCGATTAACACCTCACTTTAAAAAAAAGACAACTACACATGCTATTCTTGTTATGAGCATCAAGGTGTGGGGGCGCTGAGGAGCAAAGTCCAGTCATGTCAAAGACTGACAGCCAGATGCTTCATATGGACGTTAAGACACTGCTTATTCATTTTCCAAAACAAATGCTGTGACGTTGTGTCAGAAGGCCAATACAATGCTCTTTTTTTTTTTTTTACATCGTGATCATTGCTGTAAACATGTTGGACAATTAAGCTGAAAGCAGGTAAACTTGACAAAACGGAACCCCTTCTTTCAATGGCGTTTCTTTAATTTTCGAATTTGCGATTATGTTTTACCGGAGTGAAAAATGAGATCCCATGACATTCTATAGCTCTATGTAAAATAAAAACGCATATGCTGTCCTTACTGCCATCATCTTGAACTTATAGAGCGAAGAAAAATGATAGGCTACATGACGAGGTTATTTATTTTGTTGTTAAGTGAAACATATTCGTGTTTGTTGATTTTATATATAAATGAATGTATTCCTCTCACAGAAGCACTGCAGGTAAAATTAGACAACGATGTTCTGTTCTTTAGGCTGCTGTTGTTTGTGCATGTAAAAATAAATCCCTCAAAATATATTTTCAAGGGTCAAAGAAAGTTATTGATGGGAAAACAAGCGCTTTTTAGTGAGAAAGTAAACCGAAACTATCGTGGTGTTTTGTTCATTTAGCCTACTTTGTAATATTAGTTACCATTATATTAATATTTGTTTTTATATTAATAGATTTTTTGTTTATACATTGCTGTTTAAGGTCAGGCATCCTGTGTGTTTTATAGCCTGCATCATTGGGGCAAGGGACTCTCAAGATCAACCTCCTAGAGTCCTACCTCTGTTATGTCATTGACTTTGCCACCCCAGCTCTGCACTTTTAGCTAGATTCATACCCAGCTAAGGGGAAAGAGCATTCTTGGATCGGGCTAGATACCAAGTTCGGACTCCTCTCTCTCTCCTCGGATGTCCTCCTGGCCACAGAGGCCTCTCCCCAGACAGCACGCCAAATACGCTGATCTTTATTCTGTTATCTATGTGTGGGTGTGAACTCATGAAATGAATGCGAGGTAAAATCTGTTCCATCTGACCGGATATTTGCTGTCCTGATTAAGTTGGGAAATACTTCAGAAGAGGATTGGACACAACATTATTAAGAGGATGATATTGTGTAACACATAAGTCATTGATTCTTAAGGTAGATACATAATTTGACAGGATGACACCTGATTGCATCCTCTAGAAATAGCCATAAAACTGTCTAATGTTTAGAAATTAAATTTAAGAGACAGTTGTTAAATTTCATCTGTGATTCCAAATATGTAATGTAATCGTAAGCTCTGCAAAACTGTTGGAGAGTTTGACTCAAAGAGATAGGCACTTGCACTTGCATGCCCAAGAGGCTTTTCAAAGATATCTGCTGGGTGAAATGGCTTGCCTTAAAAGTTAACTTTGAAAGCACCCTCTTGTGGATTTGTCATTGGAAACGTGCAACGAAATGCACCCAGAGGAATATATTTTACACTTCACAAAAAATGATGGCTGAAGAATGTATTTTCAATGAGCCTGGGCTCATATATAATTTAACCTGCCTAAATCTAAAACAGGATTGAGAGACCAAATGATGGAGCATAGTCAAAGATGAACATAATGAGAAACTGATGATTATCTGATGATTATCTGATCTTCATATTCTCATTGCCTTACAAACACATTTTACGCTGGGTGGGATGAAAAAGAGGCAGGAAGAAAGAAAGATCTGTGTTCGTCAGAAAAGAAAGGTCTTTTTTATAGCTTTTTAAAAATTTTTATCTTCATGTAGCAACTAAGTATAATCAGAGCTTATTCTATAATATTTTTGTATGTAATCACCACAACCTTTTTATTAGTGTTGTTATGATAGCAATCGGATGATTGGATGAATTTTCTGACATGTCAGAACATGGGGTCTGCCCTTGTGATTGTTTTGCACAGTTGAATCGGAGATGCAAACCGATTGGCCACTGAAACTGTGTGAAAAAAGACACCCACTTCAGGTTCACGTGGGTGTGATATAAAGGATATATTACAGAATACACAGGAACAATTAAATGATATTCTAATCAAATGTTTGTGAGATACAGAGCTGATTAGAATCTTTTTTCGGAATTGTTATATATAATTTTATTTTACATCTGATATTCCAATATTTTAGATTTAGTGGGTGATTCATATTAATTTGTACAATCTCATTCATATATTTATGTATGATTTGCTCATCCTCCAGTGAGGTGTAGGTTTAGGGGTGGGGTCTGGGGAAGTGCCTCCTTTTAAAAACAGTATGTTTTAATGTGAATGAAATTGTATGAATTTGTATGAATTAGCCACTTTACTGACAATATTTAAAATAGTTACGTTTCCTTGTTAGATTGGGTTGGATATTCACACCCCATGAGGTGGTGGAAATAACTAATGTTGTTTTGCCAGCTGCAATTTACATTTAGTCATTTAGCAGACACTTTTGTCCAAAGTGACATTTAATGATAAAGAAGAAAAGGGTTGTGAAGAGATGATTTCACACATGTAGTGTGAGCTGTCAAGTCTCAGCTCAACAGTCTGATCATATAGTATAAGTAAATAAATCGTGAGCTTTGCCTTTACATGGCATGCAATATTGTCACACTGTGTGAGTTGGTACCTTTCTATAATCAAACAGAAATTGCAGTGTATGCCTAGCTTAACTGATCAGAATCAGCTTTCATTATCCCAATATTTTATTCACTTTTAAGCAGGTTTGCCAACAAAAACCTTTTGGTGTCTAGAAGTTCCGCTTGGGTGTCAATTTGTGTGTAAATGTATGTTTTGACCAACATTTTCCACTTTTGATGGCATTTCTAGCAAAAAGTTAGTATTGTAGTAACCAAATATTCCCTTAGTTATCACCAAAGCTCTCTCTATTTTGTTATACATGATTAAATTGATATGCTGTCTCAGAAGTCTGTCTGAAATCAGTTTTATGAGTTTTTTTGTGCACAAACACTGCCTCTAGAGTCACTGCCTGTTAGGGCAGTGAGGCAACAAGTCAGCTGCCTACACTTTTGGACGCAGCAGAGGTCTGTTCTAGGGCCTTGTACTCATTTATGCTTCCTTGCTCTGTTTATTTGATGTACACTTTAGTAACAGTCAGTCATTTATTGTTTCATTGTATTGTATTGTATCCATCAGACAGTCAGAGACAGTAGAGAGACAAGCATGAAGCTTGCCAACAGTGCAGTTCATCTTACCATATAAATATACAGTGGATAAAGATTTGAAGGCTCTGTTGAAGTCTGGGAAAAAATCACACCTGAGCAACGCATGTGACTCAATTCTCCATAAAAGTGGCGTCTTGAAGATGAAGCTTGTCATTCTAAAATTTAATGTCAATGGCTCCTTTAGAAATATATTTTCCATGAAAAAATCATGACATGTTTAATAATTATTTTACCCGCTGTACACAAACATACATTCATGCATCATCAAACATACATCATGCATATATTTATTATTTATTTATTTTATAATTTATTTGATTAATTTTCATGTACTTGAAGTAAATCCAAACATACATTCTTCTAGAAATGTACAAGAATCAGACTGAAACTTGGTATCAGCAGATACACAGCATTTAAAGACTTAGATTCTAAGATTTAAAAATCCTTATAAATGGTAAATCTAAAGGGTGGAAAATAGATTGATATATTAGATATAAGCATGTGATGTTACAGAAAACATATTTTGCTATGTTTTATATTAGATGTGAGACACCAGACAGATTTGTGTCATATCTAAATAAGAGTAGAGATTTGATTTAGATTGAAATAGCTATTACTCCAGCCTGACAGCCAGCTGGGCCTTAGAATGATCCAGAATGAAGAATCCATTCAATCACAATAGGAAATTCTGCCTTTGTGATACTGGCTATCATACTGTAACTCTGGGGGAAATGCAGTGAAATTGGGTTTAGATGAAAAAAAAACTTGCAAACTTTATACAGAGAATAACTACACAAAAAGTTTGCTTGCACACTTGCTTTCATCTCTAATGATTAAAGTGTCATTTTCAGATAATCTGTGATTTATTGGTCAGTGTGCATAGTTGTATTACAGATCCTCATGCAAACATGAAATGCATCTCTTCTGTGTGTTTTGTGGTTTGCATTTTTGGATTTCTAAACTATAGAAATAAAGATGAATTGAATTCTTTATTTGGATAGTTTTAGGGAGCACAAAAAAAAAGAATTTCTCTCTATATGTATTTATAGAGAGAAATATTCTCGCTATGCTGTGCAAAAATGGCTGGCTTGTAAAATAATCCCTTCTGTCTCCTATGGAAAAAGTAACACTTTCAGATTAGTAGCCTGTGTTGTGCACTACAAGTATCTAGTACAGTAACTTATAACACCATCTATCACAACTATCACTAGCACAGCTGCCAGATCAGTGGGAGCTCAAGACTAAAAAAAACTTCCCAATGTGATTTAAGTTTTCAACAATAACTTATTATTGCTTAACCTCACTTTTCTCAATCAACTGGCATCTATTTAGTAAGATTTCTCACATTCAGTCAATGATATCAGTGTCCCAGTGATATTCTTTGTCTTGCAGCATCAGTTGTATTAAACAAATTTGAATGGAAATTACAAAGGTTATTCATTGCTTCTGATTCAAAAAGTTTCTTCTTTTTTCCCTTCTTTGCAGGTAAATACGTCTACCAACCTATGACCAGTGTATGCCAACTACCAAGCACTCCGGTTCCAGTCGCTCCCTCAGGTCATACCCGCACTATGAACCTGTCCATCTCGCTGGCTGAACGTTTTCTCAGGACGGCTCCCAAGTTCCAGGCTCCACCCTGCCCAGAGTCTCCAAAGTTCTGTGTCATCTCTGACCTCTTTGTGGATGATTACATGGTCAAGCGTATCAATGGTAAAATGTGTTACGTGCAAAGGCCTCTGCCACCTACACCAAATCCCACACACCAACCTCAAATGCCGGCACCTCAGCCTGCACCCCAACGTTCCAAGCACACTCATCAAGTGGGCCCAACTGTTAAACATGGCCAGCCAAAGGAGAAGATCTCAGGCCCTAAAATGGACCACTGCTCCTCTCCCTCCAGCTCAGAGGACTCTGGAATCAATGCATTGGGTTTGCACTACATGGAATCATGCGACGAGGACTCTTGCGTAGATGATGATGACGAGGAAGAAGAGGACGATGAGCTGAGTACTGATGGAAACTCCAGCCCCGGTAGCTTCTGGGACCAGGACGAGTGCACTTTACTATCACCATCTAAATCAATGGTTGAGATCATTGAGAAGATTGAGACTACGGTTTGATGTGCCTGTAAGTCAATAGCACAGTTGGAATTCCTCAGCCACAGAAACACTTCCCTTCACTACCCTGTCTGCAGGTGCATGAGTTCAATGAGCCAGTGCAAGCACACACTCCTTGTTATGGCAATGCAATTCGAGTTTGTCCCAGAAAAACCCTCGAGAGATGAGTCATGGGGACTTCTCTCCTGTACTTACTACAGCCCTCATTTTCCCTATTGGCCCTTACGCATGGTGAGGCTAATGTAGGTTACACGCATTTAAGAGCGCTGACATACACATATCGTGAGAACTATGACCAAATGGGACACAATACTTGATAGAATATTTCACGGATGAACAGATATATCAAAGTCGAACTCAAAAATCGGAGGGTACCCAGGATATGTCTCTCCCCAGAGGGCTCTGTCCAATGCATATAAGCGGAAGAAGAAATGGCTGATGCAATATAGAGAGATCTAGACTAAGACAGCCTGTGTGTGTTAGGAGGATGGAGAGTGCAAAAAAGATAGGAGAAAAAAGTGAAGTAGGGAGGCTTTCAACATCCTGTTAGCAGGATTAGTCAGAACAGTGGCTAAATCATGCATGAGCTCAGAGGATGGTAATGAAACCTTGCGATGAAACAAGATTGAAGCTCTGTGCTTGAGGGAATGCCCCTTCACTCACACTCTCTCACACACACAAATTCCTCAGAGGTGCAGCCAAGGGTGCATTACCAGACGTTTCTTGTCTGGCTCCAGTCTATTTGGGGAGAACCAATCCTTCCATCCTCATAGTTCTTTGTAGCTTCTTTAAGAGTGGAATACAACTTTTTGACAATCAGTTATAGAAAAAATAGTTTATCTTAGCTTTAGAATAAATTCAACAGCAAAGAAAAAAAAGGTAAAATTGTCTTTTGTCTCCCAGGAACATAAAAAGCTATCCCACGTTGAAGGGTCTGTCACCAGAAAACTGCTTAAGGGCCATTCAAACAAGCTGTGTTCTTGTGTCCATCTAAACTCGTTTTTCAATTGTTGGTTTAAGTTAGTGTTTTGCGACCATGTTCCTGGAGGCACACCAGTAGAACACACGTTTTAGATGTCTCTATTATACATCTATTTCTGTTCTTTGGCTGTTTCTCAATATGCTTGTAAGCAATCTTTTGTTGTTGTGTTCTCGTCCAACTTCATCATCAACCGCCAAAGTTCAATTCTAATGCTCACATTGGAACAGAGGATGTATTAAGTCCCAGAAGTTATTGCAGTTATATAAAGGAAGAGGAAAGCACAGAATTTTATATTCACTATTATTTACAGTTGCGATAAAGCAAACATTCATATGGCAATTTTGATAAGTCATAAACACATGGAAAGTTTATGGTGTTTATTTACTGTATTTTTCAAAGTAACTTTGTAGTGCTTTTGTACATGTTATACATCAAAAGGAAAATCTCAAAAACAAAAATAAATCAGTGTATGAATGTTGCAATGTTTAAATAATATTCAGTGAAAACTTGTGAAGGTCATGTGACCATCAGGAAGACTGCACCATCTCATTTCTCACAGGATGTGTTCCTGTGGTCTTCTTTCTTCCAATGTAACTCAACAAGACCGGTCTCCATGAAAATGAGAGTACGTTCTTCTCTGCATTCTTGGTATTGAGAAACAGCCTTGTAGTCTCGTCTAGTAAGCAGATGAATTAAATCAGATATGTTTAATTAGTTCGAAAATGTGTGGTATTGATGTGGATCCAATACATGGTTGGGAAACATTGTTCTAAACAGATTTTTTTTTTTACCCTTGCAGCACATCTTGCTGGATTTCAACATTTTAGGCCATGAATTCCCTATTCATTCCACATCAGGTAATGACTGTTTTAAAACACAGAGCATATTAGAATTAGGCAGGATATGAACAATTACATTTGGACAAGTGTTTTGAGTGTTTATATTAGTAAGTTATAATGCAGTAGTTATTAACATTTTTGGATTTTGAAATTGCATTCTAGCTATACATTTCAGAGCTGATGCATTTCTAGAGAATCAAACCAATTCAACTGGTGTTACTACAGAAATGCTATAAACCAGCCAGGTCAGTTCTGTTGCCCTTGTCTAGTTGTATTTGATGCAAGAGTGCACTGTGCATGAAGGGCCCCTTAGTGTCACTGAAAATACATCTTTGAGATCTTCACTGGATGCAACAGTTTTAGTTTTTTTTAAGGGTTCAAGACTATTTACCCCATTTGACTTGATACAGCATCTACAGTACTTATTTTATCCAAATTCATATTTTTTCTTTTATGTCTATGAATGTTACCTCTAAATACCCAAGTACAGTTCTAGACTGCCCTTGAATGAAAAAAGACCTGTGTGTCAAGACGTGCTTCTTTTCCCTGGTTTATTAAGCACATGAAACCTCTCCAGTGTGTTGTTTTTTTTGTGAGGGTTTTAGGTTAGTTTAGGTGTCAGCCATGTTGGATTCTTAGCATCCACTTGCTGAGGTGGAATACAGACCTAAATGAAATATCAAAATTGCACAATATTCACACATCAATTTTTCACTTCATTTTTGTAAAATGATTACAACTTTGCTAACCAAAAATGAAAGTTGACAGTGAATTAGCTAATTAAAGGACTACGAGCTGAGACTGCCAAGAATGTACTGACTGGATAAAAACCAAGTGAACCATTTTGATGATCCAACTCAGTTTATTTCAAGTAATGGCTCAAAGATATTACACTATAGCTTAAGGTTTGCCAAACCCATGTAATATAAGCACATATGTAACATCACTGCCTGAACAAAAATATACATTTTCGAGTTATGCAGAAAATTTGACGGAACCTCTGATAATCACTGAAGGACCATGATTGATTAGAAAATGATTGAATATGACTATCCTGTCTCTGCAGTTTCATATCAGGGACTGATACTGTAGCTAGAAATATATACTGTATTATACAAAGGTTTATCAGATATTAAAATATACCCCTTTTTTCTTTTTCTTATATCAGATATTGTTAACTCACCTCTTATTTTTTTCTTATAAAGAACTATATAAAAGAATGAATGCCTCTGTCTTTTATTTTGAAAATGTGCATACTGTATTTTACATGCTTACACAAAATATGACTATAGTCTTCACAGTGAGAAATCTCATGTGCACAATAAAGGTAGTGGATCTTCAAAAGTGGATTTTCCTAACGTCTAAAAAATTGTTAATTTATTTTTTACAGAAATGTTCTTGTGCGATTCTTTTGCCGTTAAAGGCTAACTGCATTGGCCTTTCAATCCTAGATAATCCTAAAGAATTTACAGTTTAATTTATTACCTTCATTATCAGAAAAGAGGACATTTGGGAATTATAGAGAACCACTTAGCATAGAAACTCGTTTGCAGCAACTGAAGCAGTAAGATCTTATGCCTACTTGAAAAACAGAAAATAATATCCATTTCCTTGTTGCAGTCATATTTCTATTGAATAAACTTTTTGGGAATCAGGTAGAGTAACTCTCACTAACAAAACACAATCCATCCATGTGACCTCAGAGTACGTAAGGAAAGTAATTGGTGATAAGACACTAACTCTTGAACAGCATGTTTACACTAAATAAGTGGAGTGATACAAATAAAAAATCATGGATGGATTTTGCCAGGGGCATCTAAGTATTAGAAGCTTTGAGCTGACAGGCCCTCAGTGACTGCAAAAGTAAAACTGATGTAAGTGGATGGAATGAACGAGTACAGCTCTTGAATTTGTGTGAATCATACAAAAAAAAAGTCAAGAAAGTGTGTAAAAAATAAAATAAAGCAAAATTTAGGGGCGACACGGTGGCTCAGTGGTTAGCACTGTCGTGTGTGGAGTTTCCATGTTCTCCCTGTGTTCGCGTGGGTTTCCTCCGGTTTCCCCCTCAGTCCAAAGACATGTGGTATGGGTGAATTGAATAAACGAAATTGGCCGTAGTGTATGTGTGTGTGGATGTTTCCCAGTACTGGGTTGCAGCTGGAAGGGCATCCGGTGTGAAAAACATATGCTGGATAAGTTGGCAATTCATTCCACTGTCGCGACCCCTGATGAATAAAGGGACTAAGCCGAAGGAAAAGTAATGAATGAGTGAAAGAAAGAAAGCAAAATTGATCAGATTTGAATAATTTAATAAATTAATGCTTCTTATAAATCCATTGCTGGTTTAGAAGATTATCAAATTAAACACAGTATCTGATTGAGGAGAGCATCAAAGTTTTTTTTTTTACAACATTGAGTAATGTAACCACAGTCACAGTCTGCTGATTTCTTGAAACCAGTGGCCAATCAAAGGTGTTTCATATGCTCAGAATCCACTCACTTCTCAACATGAGTTTGTAGTCATTGCTGAGTTCTGCAGTCCACTTGTGAATCCTCTCATTACAACAAACAAAGTGTTGTGGACAAGCTACAATTGAAAGCAATAAGTCCTAATATTGTGAACTTAGAACAGCATGGTTAGGCAGTAAACAGAAATAAACACATGGCAGCAAAAACGCAATATTGATCATCTTCTGCCAAGCAATGGGAAAACAAATTATCAAGCAGTACAAATGCAGTGGCAAAAGAATATTGTAATGAGGTCACAGGTGTGTGTTTCTAAAGTCATTTACAGTGGCTTCTAATGACCAGAATCTGATTTATAAAAGAAATACATAGATTTCAACACAATTGTAAGTGAAGTGACATCTTTTGAGCAAAAGAAAAAGCCTATAATTTATTATAACATTCATATTTATTATGTTTTATTTGTTTTTGGTAACAATGTAAACTTAGATACTAGTTTAAAAGCTCGAAATGTAAGATTCATTGCTATATGAATATATGAGATATGTTATTTAAAAAACAGCAACAACAAAGACATTGAATTGAAGGTTAAATACATTTGAGTGTGTTGAACAGTGTTATAACCTTGTTGTATGAATTAACTTGGCTGGCATGAGACAGTTGCTGCACATTGCTAGATTATATTTCATATTGCCATATAAAACCATCCAAAGATCATAAAACATTGCCAAATCAATTTCTCTCTAGCCAAGGTTATTTCAATCTCTCCATTTTGGAAATCGTGGCATGCCATTAATCCTTAATAATTTTATGATTCCTTGCTGAATAAAAATATTCAATTCTTAAAATATAGACAATTTATATTAGCCTACTTATCCCACATGTTGGAATATAGTGTACAGTAGGTTGTCATATTGTAGTATATGTGTCATATTCCACTGCTATTTCTGCTGAAACTGAATGTATTACTATGGTACATAAACTAACATGCTAGGCCTCTGGCACTGACATTGCTTTCACATATTATAAAATAAATGATGCAATGCAGAGACACTTGCAACAGAGCACAGACTTATGGGTGCAGGGGAGCGAAAACAGGGTAGTCTATCAACTCGATCCCGCTCAACAACTGGTGGGGGGCTGTTCGGTAGCTCCATTAGCCTAGTGAACAGAATGAGTACAGTGGTACATAACAGGATGAAAACACTTCTAGTGATGGGGAGCCTGTTGAGTGTAATGTTCAAATCATTGTCCACAAATCTGAAGAACCCTTGAATGATACAGCACACAGGAAACATGTACTAATGAGCAAACAGAAATGTGGGATCCAGCATGTGCATTCAACCCCACAGGTTGTCAAGGAGACATTTATCTGGGGATCAGAGGAGAAAGAGACGTAAACAAATACAGCTACTAAGGTAAACTGGAGAAAGAGAGAGAGAGAGAGAGAGAGAGTTTTAACACTTTATTTTGATGGTCTACTTTAAACATTTCAGAGTCACTCTTTTCACAGGTTCTCTTTTCCGTGAACCGGAAGTTGCTGAATCTTTTATTTCAGTATGTTGATGTGCTTCCAATTGCAATGGAACATTGAGATGGGCTGGGGCATCATTCCCTCAGGAAACTAATGGTAGGAGGGGTGTGGTTAAGAATATTGTGGCTGAAGCCAACAGAGAAGGACTGCTACTTCTTTGATTGATTCAGATTTTGATTATTACCAAAACAACATTTTTTAAGTGGATTATCTTGCATGGATTAATTGTTCCACCTAAAGTATAACAATGTGCAAAATAAACATTGTGAATTTTGATTCCACACTTTAAGGTAAATTCTCGCTATTAACTATGACTTTTAGCTCAATAAAGTACTGATTTTCTGCTTATTAATAGTCAGTATAGGGTTGTAGTTGGGTTTAGGTGTTGGGTAGGATTAGGGATGTTGAATAAGATCATAATTTATAAGAACTAATAATAAACAGTCAATAATAAGCCAGTCATTAGTGGGAATTGGCACCTAAACTAAAGTTTTAATTTGCAACTAAATGCCAGCTTGCAGTCTTTGTGGTTTTAGTAGATTGTATGTTTAATCTTCTACTTTGGGTGTTTCTCAATCAGCTCGCAAGTTCAGTAGTCAGGGCAATGATTAGTGAATCGGCCATTTTAGGTACTGTCTCAATCGCAAAATTATGCAGTGCACTGAAACCTTTCCTCCCTGAAAAGTCACACAATGCAATCAAAAACCATCAATAATTACCAAATGTTCCTCAGCATATCCTAACCCATAACCTGTCTTGTAGGCTACTATGATGAGTTTTTGACACGATGATTTCATAGGGAGGCAAGAGTAAAATCTTTAAAAATTCAACATAAAATTTAGTTTGACTATAAATCAGGCTGTTTAAGTTACTATAACTGAATACAAGTAAATTCCTTTTAAATGCAACTGAGAAGGTGCATGGTGAATTTGTTTACTAATTAATCCCCACCTTCAGGCATTTTAATGGAACAGATGCTCAGAATGCTGCCGTTGAACTTGCTCAGTCAGCTTGGTTAAATGCCAGAATGTATTTTTTTTTTATATTATGCATGTTTAAATTAATTAATTTTCATTTGCACTTTAACTACTAACTCAAACTTGTTGCTTATTTTCTAGTACAGATGTCCTCAAATGTATCTGTTTATCAAATTGCATATAGTTTTTCACTGTATGTCATGATCTCAATACATTGCAGAAACATGTTCTTAAATCTGACATATATAATGTGGTGTTTGGTGAAGCTTTAATGACCTCCACATCTGCTCATGTTGTATTGTAACTGTCCCAGAATTTTATATATCAACTATTCACCATTCACTGCTTAACAACTGAAGCTTCTGGGCACCTGAACCTTTTTTTGCACTCACTTGACTTGTATCTGTGTTGAGTGTGCGCCTATAAAGTCTCCCCTATGTTGTGGTCATAAAGAAGTGGTTCAGAAATATGCATTTGACATGTAAATGTTGTAAATGTGGCATCATAATAAAATATAACTCCCTGTTGTGAAGCATAAGTGATGCAGTTTCTAAAGCTAAAAAAATGTAGGGCAGAAATTGATTTTATCCATCCAGAAATAATTTATTTATTTATTTATTTATTTATTTATTTATAAGTGAAAAGAAAAGAAAAGAAAAGAAAAGAAAATAAGAATTTAGGGGTGGGGTTTGAGGCCACACCTCCTTTAAAAAAATCCTACGTTTTTGTACAAATTAAATTGTATGAATTTATTTGAATGAGCCACTGTTCTGGTAAAATACGTAAAAGTTTTAATTAACAGAGGAGAAGATAAAAAACATTTAACATTCTTAATACAAACATTATATCTCAACTCCCAAAAAACAAACAAAATATTATTTTAATAAATTATAAAAAAATATAAAAGATACAAAACTTAAGAAACACACAGAACCTCATTAAAATCCTATATATTATTTGTAAAATTGTAATGTTCAAATTCTGCCTCCAAACATATAACATACAACTTTAGAATCTATAGTAGCAAAATCAGTATTTTTGCCTTATTGTCCATTTGGCCATTATTTGTAATACAAAAGATAACTACAGTACATATATAGAAAGAGTGAAGAGTGAAGTGAAAAAGTGAAAAGTGAAGAGAAAAGCAAGAAGAGGTTAATTTTGCATAAAGAATATGAGGGTGCATAATAAATGCTGCAGTATTCCATAAAAAACATTAAACTGTCAAAGTTGATTTCATGGTGAGTTTAAACGCAGACCATCTAATAACACAGAGCTTATCTCATTAGATATGCGCTCTATTTGAAACCATTAGAGGTGAATTAGACCATTACCCCTGGGGTGGCATCATTTGCAGAAAGTAAACAGCCTTTTCTTCCATTGTCAGAATGTGGTCGTGGGGTTCACTCAGTTTGAGGGGGTCTGTTGTTGTTAATCTTTATGGAAACAGTGCAGCACAGCGGGCTGAGAGCTAGACTGAGAAAACATCCATACAATTCAGCTAATTAATCCAAGCTAACCCAAGGCAAAAAAACAAAACATAAACTGCCTTACAAATACATCACTGTTCAAAGCAGACTTTTGCTTTGAGCTTATATTGAGCTTTTCTTAGAAATTTAAATATTTGGGCTGCAGTTGTGAAAGGTGAAACTTTTAAATACAGGGACGCTTTCAAATATACTGTAAGGATGAACGCATGATTGTATTTTTTTTCTCATTTTAGAAAAGTGAAAGGAAGTGACAGTGATGTACCATTTGTATAATTCTTAAACATATCCAATATGTCCCAAACATTTCAACATTTCATATAGCTACTATTGGATGTCTAACATAGTATTGTTTAATATTTACAGTAGTTCCCCCCTGAGGATGGGTCGCAAGGTTGCTTGCCCTGGCTGGGTCAGTTGGCATTTCTGTGTGGACTTTGCATGTTCTCCCCGTGTTGGCGTGGGTTTCCTCCGGGTGCTCTGGTTCCCCCCACAGTCCAAAGACATGTGCTGTAGGTGAATTGGGTAAGCTAAATTGTCCGTAGTGTATGTGTGTGTATGTCCTGGTCCTCCCCTGGGGGTTGAGCATTGAGCTAACTCACCTCATAAAAACTAGATGTTACAAAACACCAATATGGTGCGGCTAAATATCAACTTCGATATAAATGGCCCTGGGAGTAAGTAAGTATAATATGATACATATAGTTTGAGAAAAATTTTTTCCATGTAATTTTTAATTGGGCACTCCAATACAGGGCACTCCAATAAATAATTCAGAATGAAAGTAAACAGTATTTACAAAGCCCACCTTCTGCACAGTAAATTACTTCATAAAACATAAATCAGCTAAAAAAAAAGATCAATACAATACAAAAAAAGGGTAAAGTTACAGTCAAACACAGACACACGCACACACATGCACACACAAACACAGTAAGACTTCAAAGTAACAGTATAACTTATAAACTTCCTCCATTCTAGGCATATATTTGGCCCATATTTATGAATATTATGTTTATGAATACAAAAATCAAAGACTTCACAACCTCTTAAAAAATATTTTCGAGCATGTCTACTAAACGTGACTCATACTGTACTGTAGGTAAATAAAGTAGTTTAAAAAATGCCGCTATTCACTGTTTACATTACTGTTGATGATGACCCATGTGGATGCACAAAGCTTTTCATGACATCTTTTTTATGTTTAATGCTCATATTCATCTTTCCATTATGTTGTATACAAGGCATGCTTTTTCCCACCCTGGTTCCAAATCACATTCCTATGGATTTCCAAAAGCTGAGAAACTTAGAAAAACAGTGGATAAAGTTGATTTTTAACGCTGTTCCTGAGCAGTTTAAGACAATTGTTTCAACATGCTTCAAACATTTCAACATGCTGTAAGTGTTTTGTCAATCACCACATTGGGCCAGCTAACCAATACCTGCATGTTTGTATTTTGGAAGGAGATTCATCCAAACAGGAGTTAAACAAACTGTCTGAGTCAAACTGACAGAGAGGTGCTATAATATGTATGTATAAAATATGTGGAAAAAAATGTGTTTTGAAACAATCAGCCATTAAAATACATTCTACTACAACACAAAACTAAACAAAAATTTAGGACTCAAAGTTTCGAGGCACCATTGTAACCGTTCATGCTGCCCAGCCCTCTGGAAAAGATTGCTATTGTTATCTTGTTAAAACATTACCTTTAAATCAGATACAAAGCTGCATTTTTTCATTGCAGATGCATGTATAAATTGATACATAAGATGAGTTTTATGTATAAAAAAGCATGCCAAATCAAAGCATGGGCTTGTGTTTTAGATAAAAGAATATTTGGTTTCAAATATCCTATTTTGTATTCAAGGAGCATCAGTATAAATGCCTATTTCTCTTACAATCTGTTGACATGCTTTAAGACTCTTAAAAGAACATAAAAGCTCTATCTTGTAGGCTGTTTTATAGAGTTTTATTTTTTTGTCTCATGCATCTTTACACTTTTCAGTGAAAGCTTATACTGAAACATTCCAGTTAGCGCTTGAATTCCATGTCATTTCTTTGAATGCAGTGTGTGCTCTTTTCTTTTAAAATGCTGTGTCCTGTCCAGGCCTGACATGCAGAGACCACTTCTCAAAGAAAAAAAGCCATCATGTTTCCATTTTGTGATGCTGGTGATATAGAAATTGCATGCTTCACATCTCAATTTGATACAAACAGAAATGCTGAAAACCCTTTGATGTGAGCCATTCCCTTCAAATGTTTTCACAAAAATAGTGAAATCATTTTGAAACCTTTTGTTCTATAGAGAGAAAAAACTCTTGTCATTTTGTTGAATATTATTTCTCTTTGGTTGTGCAGTTTAATTCTACAAAGTACTGTATACTGTAAACTCACATACTTTTTTGATCACAAGCAAAACACATGCTTATTTCCCTCATTTCAAATAAAAAACACGTTTACAAATACTTGTCTTGTACTTTATTACTTGTTTGTTTAAACTTTACTGTCTGTTCTGCTTGTCACAGAGTAGAAATTTGCTTTTAACATTGATGACATAAATAATAAATACAAACAGTTAAAAACACGAACATATTAACAGCACATGATAAGACAATTACACAAGTTTAAATAACCAACTATAATTCAGCCCCAATACTTATATAATACAGATCTTTTTCAGAGAAGAACAAAAAAAAGCTTTCCCAATAAACAATAAGTTGGTTTAAGATAACAACTTCAATCAGGACCAAATTATTAAACTCTGTGGTTAGTTGTTTTGGAAAATATAAACAGATATTTCAATACTGTTAACATACACATTGTCTGTGAATTTGTGTTTCAGGTTTTTACTGCAAATGTTGCATCCATAACGCTGGAATTGCTCGTGTTATAAAAGTGTTATATTTCCACATAAAAGCAGAAAGCTGCAAACAAATCAATGACAACAATAGGATTTTGAGTTCAGCAGAAGAAAGGAATTATATCCTTTTCCTCGAATACAAAAAAATCCATGTTGAATACCACAGAAAGTTCCTTGAAGATCACTCCTGAGAATTGTCTCCTAATATATTACAATTTCTCTCATAGCATTACGAAGGCATAATCCACAATGAAACACAAAGCCTTCAAGCCCACTGTGAACTCACGCTTCTCATTTAATGCAGTGATAGATTTAGATATCTCGTACTGTTGGTGTGGGTGGTTTCAGGTAAATTGCCCTGATTAGAAGATTGACTTTGGAATTAGCATGACACTAATAAATGCAGCCAGCGCCAATAGCAGCTTTGGCAGTGCAATTATTTAACAACACATTCTGTCAATTTCACAACTTGTGAAGACTCTGTAATTGCCTGCTCTATCTCTTTAAGCCTATGGAGCTTTTTTCTTTCCATAAGAGTGAATATTCACAGTGTGAGCAGAGCTGTTCAGTGCTGAGACATGGCAGGGTTTAAATACTCAAGAGAGGCCAGCTGTGGTTGAGTCAGATCATTAAAAAAGGAAGAAAGAAGGGAACGGAGACCAAACACTCCTCCACAAAGCTCAATCAACCCAATCACGAGGGCAACAAAATGTCTAGCGCAGCTTCATTTACAAGTCAAGTTTGTCAGTGTTATTAAAGATGAATCATAATCCTTTTGGATGCTTTAATTGCTGTTGTGTGAAAGCCATTGTCGAAGAAATTAGAAAATGAATTTTCAACAAACATTTTTTAAAGTGGATGGCCTTTCATGGCCGACAATAAAAGACACTAATCAGTCATTTATCTGCTGGAGAAAAATAATAATTAAAAAAAGCAAATTATGTGAAGCATCAAATATTGTGGCTGGTTATGATACAATTCTTATTTAACCTGCTTTGATTTTTGTTTTGATTTGAAAATAGTTGTTCATGCATAATGTGCAAATTACAGAGATTTTCTAACTAAATGAGGATGAAAAACGTTTTATTTGTTTTATTTACTACTGGAGAGAGAACAATGTCTAACACAGATACTGTGAGACAGCTCAGCCAATCAGCTAATGGCATTAATGCCAGAATTCAGCTAAAAGACAGTTTTATGGATTTGTACTCTCATCTTACAGAGCAAATATTGCACATTTGACAAGTGAAGTCATTTTTATTTGAATTTAATGCTGATGTTGTGCAATGTGTATTAATAATAAAGATTTAAAGGGTTAGTTCGTCCAAACATGAAAATTACATCTACTGTTACAATTACATTAATACCGTTTCAAACCCCTGAGACCTGTCTTCGCAATACTAAATAACATACTTTTTGATGTAATCTGAGAGCTCCCTGATCCTCCATAGACAGCAATGATCCCGACTCCTTCAGAGATCTGAGAAATACCCCAAAACGTCCTCAAAACAGACCATATGCCTTCAGTGGTTCAATGACATTATTCAACAGTTTCTTTTCCTTAGTGTCAGTATAGGGGTGCATGTTGATAATATTCTGATTGAAATTTGACAATGTTTTTGGTACCTTTCTTGATTTTGAACGATTTGGGATCATTGCAGTCTATGGAGGATAAGGGAGCTCTTGGATTTTATCCAGAGTATCTTAATTTATGTTCTGAAGACAAACGGAGGTCTGGGGGATTGGAAAACATGGAGGTGAGTAATTATTGACATTGTTTTAATTTTGGGGTAAACAATCCCTTTAATGATCTATGAAATATTGATATATGAATATTTATATAATTGCTTTTAATAAAAAAACAAATAAGCTATACAAAAAACAGCTTTGTATTAAAATATTTGTAATTTTACCCCTATTATATGATCATTATAATCATATGAAGCAGTTACAAGTCATTACAAATATATTAAAACTTGAAAGCCATATAAATAACACTTTTTTTTCATTTTCATTCATTACAATATACTTCGATGGTCATTAAATATTATATTAAATATATTCATTCATTAATTTTCTTTTTGGCTTAGTCCCTTTATTAATCTGGGGTCGCCACAGCAGAATGAACCGCCAACTTATCCAGCATATGTTTTACACAGCGGATGCCCTTCCAGCTGCAACCGATCACTGGGAAACATCCATACACACTCATTCACACACATACACTATGGACAATTTAGCTTACCCAATTCACCTATAGCACATGTCTTTGGACTTGTGGGGGAAACCGGAGCACCCGGAGGAAACCCACGCGAACACGGGGAGAACATGCAAACTCCACACAGAAACGCCAACTGACTCAGCCGAGGCTCGAACCAGCGATCTTCTTGCTGTGAGGTGACAGCGCTACCCACTGCGCCACCGCGCTGCCACACAAATGGCTGATATACAGTATATATTTAATTCAATGCTAGCAAAAAAGGTTCATTCCGCTGTGGCGACCCCTGATTAATAAAGGGACTAAGCCGAAAAGAAAATGAATCAATGAGTGAATCATCCATTTGTGATTCCAAAGCCTAAAACACATTGCAAAGTCTTAAATAGTATATTATTGTGCACATCAACAAGCATTTAGAGCATCACAATCTCTTGTCCAGCTGGGAATCTCAGAACACTTTTACGAATTTTAAGATTAGTAAAATAGCTTTTAATATTCATTATGAATTCGAAAAGGGAAGCTGATATTATAACATGTATAAATTATAATATATAGTAATTCCATAGCACAACCACATCTACAGTACAAAAAAAGAATATATGTACTGAACTGTATTTGTCCCTGACTACACGTCGCAGAAGTTTGCTTAATGCTTTTTTCAAAATAAGAAACACAAACACTGCATTTCACAGCCTGCTTCTCTCCGCTTGATTTTATGTTCAGCCATTTATTATATTTATACATAAAATAAATTCTCCTCAAAACGAAATCAACACAGCACAATACGATGCCATTTACTGTTCCTTTTTGTGCTTTATGGAGTAGAAGATCTTTGAAATGGAAAGACTCACGAAACAAATGTAATAAACAAGTTTTTAATGCTTTCTTTATGTAGTGATAATGAGAAGTGTTCTTTTACAGCTAAAGGCCCAGTCTTTTTACTTTCAGTAGGTTCACACTATTAACCTGCCTCATGCATTCTAACTAACCATAGTTTGCAATGCATCCTTGTAATGTAGAGCAGAAAAAACAGGACTTTTGCCCTCCCCTTTTTTAAAATATATAATTTAAATATATTACACCTTACACATGCTTTTAAAAAAAATGGTTAACCTCATACAGCACAACTGAGAGTATGAAAGGTCACGTCGAAAAACTTTTCAAAGGTGACCTGCAATATATATTTTTTGCCCTGAATGCACATTTGTCATGTTTCCTACGGCACTTCAGAGACACAGGCCGAGGCTCGGCGCAATCAGAGGGATTTAGAGCCATCATTGAAAAACACTTCATCCTTTTGATTCACTCTCTTCCGCTGCCCACACATATAAACACTCACCAGTACACTTAGAAACTGCCTTTTATTCGCGGTGTTGAAGTGCATAGATGTAGAAGGTGAGATGGAAGCAGTCAGGCCTTCACTGAACAGTTTAGGGAACATTAGTGTTTATCTATAGAAGTGTAGGTGGAAAAAAATAAGATAGATAGTGTTGCCATCTGTTACTTCAAGGGGCATTTTAGCTGTTTTGTTGGTTTCTGTGCTAATAGGGAACCAACAAGAAGACTTTATAGTGAGTATCAATGTAACTACACAACAGCTGCATCAACAGATCTCTCTGCCTTACACTGTTCAGGACACTAAAATGTGCTTTTAAGAAGAGAACAATACTTCTTTTTGTAGGAGAACAATGGCTGCTCTTTGAAGGGTAAAGAACTCTCTGTTTTCTAGCACACGCACATCCCTCTGTTTCATGTGGAAGTGACAGTGTTTATATTAGAATCAGTGATACTGATTTGCAGATGCACAGAGGATGTGCTTTTATCGCTATCTGAAAAAAAGCTCAACCTGCTGACTTGAAAAAAAACCCAATTCGGTCATTATTAAGTAATCTTGATCTAAAGCTGTATATGTCCTTCTTTCATTTTCAGATATCACAATATTATTATTTTTTTATTGTTACTATTACATTAAATTACTGCTTGTGTTTTCATATATAAAGAAAAAAGAACATCAAATAACACTACAAGTGCTGAATATTGTGTTTGTAACAGTAAGTACTTTGTAATATTCTAACAAAAAGGTATATAATATGTATATGATGGCGTATGAAGAAAAACAAACTAAAATGCATTGAATTATTTAACAGAAATCCCTGCTATGGCCATTTGTCTTCACCCAGATAAACCAGTTTGAATATCTCCTTGCCAGAACTGTAGACAGATGGCATAAAACAGTTGATACAACAGCTTATTGTTGCAACAAACTCAACATTTTTACCTCACAGAAGAAAGTACAGACAGTATTTGGTTTATTTTAGGATTTGTGTTGTTTTTAAGGCTTAGGGCTTGGGACAGTTAATATTTGGTCTTACATCACATGCAAATGTTTACCCTTTCCAAGGCAGGGAATTCTTTTCTCCTTTTGTGGTCAGGAAAAACAAACAAACAAACAAACAAACAAACAAACAAACAAACAAACAAACAAACAA
>CAIGQV010019186.1:20962835-20978326 GCA_903798115.1 Danio jaintianensis
CAAACAAACAAACAAACAAACAAACAAACAAACAAACAAACAAACAATTATCCCTTAGGGCTCTGAGGGAGTTTTGGGGCATTTTTCAGTTTCTTGTAAAGGTTAAAATCTAACAACAGTATACTTAGCACAAACTGTGCAACAATAATATGCAAGCAACATGTATGTATTATGTTTAATTTTTGAGTAAAATAATGATATGCGTGGTTAGTAAAAAAAAATAAAATAAATAAAAATTATTAAAAGTAAACATGTATAGAGCTTTTGGTAATTAACTGATAATGATTACAGTTTTTACCACCAAATAGTCTGAAAAACAACACCAGGGAGAGTAAAACTTGGCATGCCTAACATGACTTTTGAGTGAACTGTCCCTTTAGTACTGAATACTATCTGGTTCGGTTCGGTGACCAAACATCCCAACAAAGTCCATAATGAATTTTCTGGACTGAGAATTTTTTTCTATCGATGGAAAAGTAATATAAAGACTTAATTCCATGTAATAGAGTATAATTACACAACCCCAAATAAGAACATGTTGGAACAGTATGGAAAACACCAATAAAAAAATAAAGTAATGATTTCAAAATTTACTTTGACTTGTATGTCATTGCAGACAATATGAACACAAAATATTTCATTGATGTCAACAGGTGATTATAATTATGATCTGGTACAAAAGCAGCATCCAAGAAAGGTCTAGCCCTTTAGGAGCAGAGATGGGTCGAGGATTGCCAGTTTGCCTACAAATTTGTTAGAAAATTAATGAAATGTTCAAAAGCAATGTTCCTCAAAGAAAGTTAAGACATTTGGATATTTCACCTTCAACAGTGCATAACATAATTAAAAGATTCAAGGAATCTGGAGGAATTTCAGTGCGTAAAGGATAAGGGCACAAGCCTAAGCTGCTACTACTGTGATCTCCAATCCCTCAGGCAACACTGCATCAATAATCGTCATTTATCTAGAAGCGATATCTCCACATGGGCCCAGAACTACTTTGACAAACCTTTGTCAAGTACTACTGCCAGTAAAAACTGTACTGTGCCAAAAGGAAGCCCTATGTTAACAGTGTCCAAAAGGACCGTCGACTTCTCTGGACTCTGGGATGGAACAGCAAACAGTAGAAACGTGTACTGTGGTCAGATGAATCAGTATTTCAGGTATTTTGTGGGAGAAATAGATGCCGTGTGATCTGGACCAAAGAAGAAAAGGATCATGCAGACTGTTACTAGCAACAAGTTCTAAAGCCAGAATCTGTCATGGTATGGGGTTGTGTCAGTGCCCTTGGCAAATGTAACTTGCAGTTCTGTGATGCACCATTAATGCAGAAAAGTACATAGAGATTTTGGAGCACAATATGCTGCCTTCAAGAAGACATCTTTCCCAGGGGTCCTGGCTGCAGAGGAAGAGGATACAGGTACTTGACTGGCCTGTCTGCAGTCCTGACCTGTCTCCAATAGAGAATGTGTGGTGCATTTTGAAGAAAAAAAATGCGACAACGGAGACCTTGTAGACTTTAAGACCTTGGAGACCTTAAGACTCGTTTGCAGGAAGAATGGGACAAAATTACACCTGAAACACTTCATCACTTGGTGTATTCAGTCCTTATACATCTTTTAAGTGTTGTGAAAAGGAATGGCAACATTTCAAAGTGTAAATGCTTTACTGTTCCAACTTTTTTGGAAATGTGTTGCAAGAACCAAAATTGGAATATGTATTTATTTGAAAAAAAAACAAAAACAACAAAAAAACAACAATAAAAATCACGAGGAACATATTAAATAATGTTTGTTGTATTGTCTGCAATGAAATATAAGTCAAAGTAAATTTAGAAATCACTTCTGATTTGGGGTTGTAAACATTATGAATTGGGTAAACTAAATTGTCTGTAGTGAATGAATATATGTGTATATGTGTCTGTGTGTATGTGAATAGATAGAAGGGCATCTGCCACATAAAACATATGCCATAGTAAATGGTGGTTCATTCCACTGTGATGACCCCTGATAAACCAGGCACTAAGCTGAAGAGTAGTGATTAAATTAAATTAAATCCTTGCCGTTTAAAATTAAGTAATGAACATGATTTTTATGAAATGAGTTTTTGCCCTGTGAGTATAATGGCAAACATTAAGTTCATTAATTGTTGGGAGCGTTCTAGTTGTCAGTGCAATTCACTTTAAAAGATATTAGTCCACTAAATGGGGTGAGGCTAGAGAGGCTGAGAGTTAAACGTTGATTTTGAGTTCTGTTGTACGGCATGGGTTGTGGCCAAAACAGTAGCCCAACAGTTCATCATTAAAAATGCAAAGCTTCTACAACCATCTGGTTCTTACCTGTAGTGAACGCTACAATACTAATGCAGACTTATACATTCATAAACACATTCTTTGTTGTATGCTTTAGGTAGTATTGTGTAAATAATACTAGAATCTATTTAATGATGACTAACAAAGCATTGCTAGTTTGTTAAAAAACACAATGTCAAACATCAATTCTGTATAGACATGGTAGTGCTTTATTAAGATTTGTAACAGTGGACGGAGTTATCTATTCCTCCACCAGTGGTGGGGGAGTGAGCTTTAACTGAAAGTTCTCGCTGTGGTAAATGCTTCCTGTTCCTGGATGGGCAGGGTTCGACAAACCTGCCCTCTCAGTGCCAGGAGAATGGGTGAGTTCTGTCAGAACAGCAAGCTGAAATACAAAGAAAACAGAAATGAAAAGTGTGGCAGTGCAGAGACAGGAGAATAGTTTATATTATTAGAGAACAGTTTATATTATTAACTATAGTTAATTACAACAGAAAAACACATATTCCTTAAAACTGACAGCAAAGTAATTCACAAAAGTCTTGGACTTACAATTTTTAATCTACCATATGGCAAACAAGATAAATAGATAAATAAAATAAACAAAATGTTTTTTTTTAACTCCACATGATTTTGTTTACAAAGTAGGTGAACATCTACAAATTCTGGCATCATTACACTCATCTACAGTGAATCACATCTTCAACAATGACATTCACATTGAACTGAATGGATTCATCTTTGAAAAAACAACTAACATTCTGCTGAACTAAATGTGCTTGACATACTGAACTTGATTCATAAAGATGAAACATATGCCTATTTTTTATTATCGCATGTTCATCCCTGTAAAGCTGCTTTAAATACAGCTGCATGATACATTTAAATGAAATCAAAAGAGAAAGCTGTGATTTTCATGAACATCTTGCCAGGGAAGCACGGCTCTGTGATTTGTGAATTGTAAATCTCCTCCAAAGGCCAGAGGGCGCTCTTTCACTGAAACTGCAAATATGCCACAAAGAAGAGACCCAGGAAATCAAACAGAGGATTTAACTGCTTGTATTTCTTCAACATGACTAATAATAGGATGACTACGGAATTATCTCAGAACGATTTATTTCAAAACACTCGACCGTTATGAGGTGAGTTTGGAGTAAAGACTTGTTATTAAATGTGGAATTTTCACATATTTTCAGATGTAACAGTAAAAAAAGAAAAGGGACCAAACAGCTGTCAAATGGAAGAATGAATATTTTTGATTTCAGAATAGTGCTGATTAAATTGTCAGATTTTTTCGTAGCTTGTCAGTGAACTATGGCTCTGTTTAGTAAAGCTGCTCCATCTGAAAGCAGGTGCTGGAGGTTTACAGCTGATCACTGGAGATCTAAAACTGACAAAATGCACCTTCGATTAATCATGCAGCCCTACTTTGACACAATCTGTGTTGTATAAAGCACTATAAAAATAATGGTTACTTGACTTATCTTCACTCAGCCACACAAAAGAAGATATTCTGAAACTGTGTTAACAATGGAAGTCAATGGTAACCAAAACTATTTGGCTACCAGCATTTTTTTAAACAACTTATTTTGTGTTCCACAGAAGTAAAACCCACATACAGGTTTGCGATAATAAAACATAATGATTTATTGTTGGGTGAACTATCCCCTTAACATGCATTTCATGCACCACTTATTGCCAAATAATTGATTAGCATATGAATCTACTATGGAATTTGCAACTAATTTGTGAAATACAGTTCAATTGTAATTTCTGAGTTGTGTGTAAAATGGATGAAATGGTTCCACACAGACTGTGCTCGTGTTTGAAACTCATGTTTGAAAATTCACTGAGCAGAACAGCAGAAAAGATGGTCCGAATGGGACTTCTGTGTGAGTTGTTCTGTATACATCTCAATGCTATTGACAGCTACTGTACATGTTGCTGAAATTTCTCTAATGTGTCTGCATTGTATGGTATAGCCAATACAATCTCATGGAAATTCATATGAATTTGAACAATCTCATTTGTACACTTTAGTATGATTTGCTCATCCCCCATTGATTGTTTGTTTTAAGGGTGGGGTCTGGGGGCACGTCTCCGAACTCTTTTCTGCAATTTGTAAAATAGTTACATTTCCTTGTGAGATCAGGATGGTATAGCAAGTAGAAGAATCTGGGTTGCACCACACAGTGACATGATCTTTAAAAAAAAGGAGACATATTTTTACTAACCAACCCCCCATTCATTAGCAGTATTAGCCTGTCATTCATTAATGTGTATATTTTCAGCAGGGACCTCGTTACAGCCTGAGCAATCAATGCGCATTTAACGAAACAGCATGAATCAAACAGAATAATCTATCCTTCTCTCTCCAGCTTCACTTTGAAGACCTCCTTTGCATCTTTATCTTCTCCTTTTCTCTCTCGTCTCACTCACATTTACTTTCCTCATTCCCATTCATTTCCTACCCTTTCTGTACAACTTTTTTTCTGTCAGCATTACTCATTTAATTTCACTCTTTTTTTCTTTGCATCATCCACTTACTCATGCTGCTTATTAGCAGTCTTCAAAACAGACTGGCAGTTATTAGCCCTGGTTTTATTCCTCGTTCATTTTTTTTTCTTTTACTTTCCTATCTAAACCGGACACCTGCTAAGCAAAAGCAGCAGAGAGTGACAGAGATAAAAGAAAATACAGACACGGAAAGCACGTTAGTGGCTAATCATCACCTCTGTCACAACGTTGGCTTTATTATTTCCCCCATACTGTTAGCAAATAGGCTAAACACAGAGTATGAAGTCTAGGCACGTCTAACGCCAGTAACAGTCCTTGTTCTTTACTATGAGCAATTTTACACTCAGCTAACCAAGCCTGAGACACATCTGTGGAGGATCCTAACAGCAGTAATCTGCAGGACGATGCAATGAAAAATAAAAATAAAAATAAAATAAAAAAAATCGCAATTTTCTTTGAGACCAATTTGACATGAAACTTATAAACATTTGCCCTAATGTTAGTGAATATGGAGTATTCTAAATGGAGAGCAGCACATGGTTGGTCATTTTCATAAGGCACACCCAAACCATCCCTATACTATCTCTCATTTGCCAACTGGACATGGACATCAGTAATCTAATTATTTGCCTTAATCTGAATAAGACAATAATACGATTAAGGTGTTTACATGAGTTGCTTATTGAATGTTCCTTTCATGTTCTCGTTTTACATGTTATAGCACATAGTTCGATTATCACCATTACATCACCATTTGATGCTAGTTTCCTCCGGTGTTTCATGAAACAACAGTTGGTGTTCGTCATGGTACCATATGTGATTTTGGGCGTTTCATTTTTAATTTTGCGACAATAGTTCAATTGTAGTTAATTTCTCACACTATGCTGGCAAACAGACGACGATGGATACAAATTCTCAAACAATGGGCCACCTCTGCCATTTCATTCACTAACTTTACATTTATGCCCCTGCAACAAACTTGGAGGTACTGCATGTGAGCACAGTCATCATTTATCGCTCGCACCAAAATGTGCTCTCTTGGTTGAAGCCATTCTCGTTTGTTTGTTGTCAAACACCTGACAACTGCAGTGTGTGCGTCCTGTCGCAAAATGTAGTGAAAAGTACTACAAAACGGTAATAGATTGATTGCGGTGTTTACATGTCTGTACTGCACTTCAATAATGCGACTAAAATGGGAACACTCTACATGTCTTAAATTTAATTTGTGTTTACTACGATTATGACTTTAGTTGAATTAAGGTAATCAAAAATCGCTGTTTACATGGTAGACTCTTAATCAGAGTATTGTCTTAATCGTATTAAAATCAGAGTATGGTGTCCATTTAAGCGTACTGACTGATACCTTGCAGCGTGAGACATAATGCACCTTTTTTTTTTAACTTAAAAATACTAGAAAATCATGTGGTTGAAAAAAGGTTTTATTCTCAAAAACCACACATGAAGTGGTAAACAAATTCATTTCATTTCATTTTCAGCTACAGGATAAACATCTATAAATGTTAATTTGTCGTTTACTTTTATAGAAATAGACACATACAACATGTCTGCGTATGTTTTCATGTGATGCACTTCTGAATGTGTCAGCTTGAAGCTTCTCAGGGTGAGTCATATATGGAGGCACCGCATGACAAGTGTGCCTTTGTGTGAAAACTGTGGTTTAATTTAATTACATTGGCAGAGAACATGAACACTCATTTATGTTTGTAATGGTGCATACTATAAGATCCAATATATACAGATGAAAAAAGAGATGTAACATTCACTTTCAAACATTTACAGATTTGTAATTTCAAAAAGACATTGGTCAGTTGAAATTACTAGTGTCTGAGTACAAGAGAACCAAAAAAAATAAGGTCTAAAGGAATGCATATTTCTTTATTAGAAATTATTGTCTAACAGTTTGTGTCTGATAGACCAACAAATATATACTTAATTATACACTTGTTAAAAATCATTCTGTAGAATTAATTTAACTAAATTGTGTTTTTGTATTTAGTTTTAATTATACACAAATGGCTAAGTTTCAGTCTTTAGTCAGAGATTTATTACTTGTAACGAGCCACATGGAGTGTAGAGTGAATCACTTTTTATAATAGGTCTTAATAAGTTTTATCGAGTTTGGTTGCATTGGAGACAGTGTTTGTCTTTAGAGTTACTGACTACTGTTAAACATGTCATTTTTTTTTTTTGCTGTTTGATGGTTAAACTGATTATCACAATCATGTTGTTTATTTATTATAGATATTATGACAGATTAAATCATTTGTTCGGCTTCTCTCAAAAGCTAAAACAGCAAAGGTTACATTGCAGATTTGCATAACTGTGTTATGGAACCTGTTTGGCTGCACTACATTTTAATTAAGGAAGAACGGATATTGCTAAATATATCACAAAAAAAAAAAATGTTCAGATAATCAGAAAACTGCTCCATTTAAGCAAGAATGTTTTTTTTTTCTCTTAGTTTTCAGTAACAATTTAGTTGTGTGTGGAAAATGATTTTCAATACAGTATGCATGTTTCAAACAAAAACAAAATAAATCATTTCTTCTCCCCTCTAATTTTTTTTGTCTTTATATCTCTCTAAAATTCTGTCTCTCTTTTTTTATTCATTCTAAACTCTGCCATTTCATTGACACCCTTTCTTTAAGCTCTATTTCACTCTATCACACACTTGTCTTATCACATACAGTACATCTCTTTTCCAGTGGCTTCCCCGCTTTCTTCCTCAAACTGCTGTATTGAAGGGAAATGGACCAACTGGGACCTCAAAGAGAGCAATCAAAGCTCAGCCCTGACAAACCATCAGAGAAACTCGGACAACCTCCCACACACACACACACACACGCACACACGCACGCACGCACGCACGCACGCACGCACGCACGCACGCGCACGCACGCACGCACGCACACGCACACACACACATGTGCACGCGCACGCACGCACACACAAATGCATGAATGCATGTAAGTGCACACACATGTACACACACACATATTTCAGAAAGACACTAAAACTATGTATAGATAAACAGACGAACAATACACATCTCTTTTCCTCTTGGTCAAAATCAAATGTTCCAGTAGGCTTAATCAGCAAATCCAAAAGGTTTAGACAGCACTTAAAACATTCAAACCACACATGTGCTACTGCTGACATAATCATGGAGTTTGGAGACTGGAGTTTATTGTAAGTGCCTGTTTGGCAGCTTTCTCATTAATGCTATAAACACACAACTGGATACACAAACATGCATTTGCCAAATTGGTATTCTCAGGTGTGGGATCTTTAAAAATATCTACTATCTACTCTTCCCAACTCATTTTAATGAATCTCTTTTTAAAACATACACACAAATACACAAATCAGTTTAGTTCAGTTTCTTATTGCAAATCTAAATTCTAGAATCTTCACACAAACAAAGGAACAACGGGAGCCAAACCACAATGGACAAACCCACACCTTGTTGGATGCTCAGTTTTTTTTCCTTTATCTACTCATCCTCTGAAACCATTTACAGTTTAATTAAAGAGCACAGAACTGGGCTGTGCAGTTCTGCTGTGTTAATTATGGGAAGCCTATTGGGAATGTGTATGTGTGTGTGTGTGCTGACCAAACACTTCTAATAAAACTCTTGAGGACACTTGTGTGAGTAACTGAGGGCTTGGCACAAAAGACTGATGTGTGTTTTCCTGACTCTCAGGTCTCATGGGAGATGGCCATGTTGATTCATGTCCCACCCAAAAGCTTTACAGGGAGAACACTGAGCACCCCACATTTTAGGGTCAGTAAGAAGTATCTTATCCTCACCAAGGCAGCACTTATTTATTCAAAGACACAGTAAAAACAATAATATTGTGAAACATTATTGCATGTTAAAATAGCTACAATAGATATTTGATTCTAACTTTTTATTTTATTTAAATGTTTTAGCAGCCATTACTCAAGTCTTTAGTGTCACAATCAATAATAACGAAGAAATTAAATCTGAATTTATTATCAATGAAATATTATTGTTATTTTTATTGTAATCATACTGAAGTGCAAACAGATCTTTCTTTCTTTGCTGTTCAACAAAAACTTGAATGAATAACAATCAATTGGCTGTTCGTACTGCTGCCATTAGCAATCACATGGTTGTATGTAAATAATAAAGCTGTCTGTGAGTTTAACTGTGTTAAATAAATTTATCAGTAGAAGATTAAATTTGTGTTGACCATACGCCCGAGCATGTTTCAATACAAAATTTATATTCAGTGACAGAGTCCCCAGCCTCTTCATATCCTGTATGAACATTCACCAACATAATGTCCTGCAGATACAGTATATTTCTGTCACTCATACACAGAGGAGCGATATGAGACAGAGAAAGACTGAAATAGATTTAATGTCCGTTTTCTAATTGGTGACAGTGTTCTTCTTAGGGATTAAACATCAGCATGCGGGAGTGATAATCATTAAACACAAATATTACTTTTGGCTCTTTTTCAATATGATAGAGACTGTGGAGAAAGAACAGGAAATTATGGGAAGAAAAGGGTGAAACAGGATTGTGTTATGACCCTGCACAGACTGGCTAGCTCCAAAGTGTCATGCCAGGACTAGCGGGGCATGATACACTATTTTAATGTGGAGGATGTTTATTGTGGTTAACACTGGTGATAAAAAACACCAAAAAAAACTAATACTGACAAGTAGATGGAAAGTTCAGATCATTTTACAGACTCGGACCTTTGAGTCTCGTTCAGCAAGATGAATGAATCTTTTTCAGTCATTTCATTCAATTTGCAAAATTATCATTAAAATGTTGCAAGCTGCTTCAGTGGCGTAGCGAAAAATATTGTGGTCATTAATTAATTTCTCTAATTTTCTTTAAGGACAAATGATGTTTGATAACCAATCATTAAGTCAATACATAGATTGTTTAATTTGATTAAATGACCAATAAAAATACTATAATCCATAAAATAGGAATAATTGTAATAAAATAATGAAATATGTTTCATTTAAATAATTCAGACCTTAACAAAACCAAGTTTCAAATAAATACAGCGTGACAGCCTCAAAGCACATTCTACTTGCTCTCTTTTGTAATAAAGGCAAACTGTTGTAGCCAATTTTGAAATTGAATTATACATTTTAAATATTACTTGTTTGTGTTTTGTTTTGTTCAGTTTTGTTAATTGTAGACGTCATAAGATCGGGGTAAATGGTACGTCAGAAGAAAGGGACACACATTTTGACCACTTCATATATTTTTGTTGAAAGAATTCTCTTTTTGGATTGAACTTCATTTGGTATAATTTGTTTTATAATAATGCATTATTTGTTGGTCAGTTTCTTAAGAGCGACAACAGATGCATGTTTGCTTTCTGTTTATTTAATTATCAAAGTGGTTAAAATGTACATCCGTTCCTGCCCCCTACAGCCCTTCAAGTAAGAAGTTTAACCTTGTTAAAAGCAGCTTTACCTTTAACCTGCTTGACAGACTACAAGACTACAACAACCCTGACTGAGCCTGGTCCCCCAAGAAATTTTTCTCCATTTCTGTCACTTGATGGAGTTTGGCTTCCGTGCAACTGTTGCCTTTGGCTTGTTCAGTTGGGGTTAAAAAATACATTTAATATTCTATTGTAAATTTGATATAATGACAACAAACCTAACTTTGTTTAAAAACCACCTGAACTTGATTTATAATTCACTGAACTGAATTAACATTGAAATGAGCTAAACAATGATCTCACTGCAGCTGCTTTATATCAGGACTAAATGTTGAAGTTTGCATCAATGATTCTCTCACTTTCCTGTTTAATAGTATGCAGCCTGTTTTATGCCTCCATTTTTCAAAGTGTTGCAAAGGGGAAAAAGTTGAAATGACACCATCAAACTCACATTAGCATGCATGGAAGCTGCTAGATGATGGCTCTAACAGAAAAAAAAGACCTTTAAAGTTACCATGAAATCAAAATGAATATTATTATTAATATTTTTGCCATTTTTATGTTAGTCTTAAAGGGATAGTTTACCCAAAAATGAAAATTTACACACTATTTACTTATTCTCAAGTGGTTTCAAGTCATTATGTGCTTCTTTTTTATTGTCAAACACAAAATAAGATACAGTATTTTGAAGAATGTTGGAAACCAGTAATCACTGACATCCACAGTTAACAATTTTTTTAAAAATATCTTCTTTTGTGTTCCACAAAAAAAGTCAAGAGTAAGTAAATGATAACAGATTTTTCAGTTTTGGGTGAACTATCTCTTTAAGGCTATCTATAAGATAGTGTGCTTAAAAACAATGACATCAGATCTTGACCAATCAAATGCTTTCTAGAATCTAAAGCATCATGCCTATAAAATACTGTAAAAGATGAGAAAGCTGCAACTGTTTACAGTTTGAAAGCTGTAACCTGCTAACATGGGCACAGAAAAAAAATTCAGACCGCAAATAGACTGCAGATGGAGTATAGGTGAAAGAGGCGTTAAAGTGTCCTCTGCTCCAGATAAAAGAAAAATGTTACAAGCTTTCAAATGTATCTTGACCAGGTTGTGTTGTAAACAAAATGTAATTAGAATTTTTTGTTTGTTTTTTAATAAAAGCAGCCTTGTTTGCCACAAAACATAATTTATAATGTACAGTACAGCCAGTTGGTCATTATTGAAATGCCACTAGTCAGAATATAGTATTCCAGAGAGCAAACCACTGAAATGGATGGGGAGCTGGCCTCTTTTTCAGATATTTTAGGATAGAGAGATGGGGCAGAGGGTGCTTGAGGAACACATGGACTGTGGGGAGAAAGTCAAGCTGATCAAACTCGCACTGCCAGTGGCACATTTTTAACAGCAAAGGTCAAGACAAGAGTTGAAAGACTAAGAGCTCAAAAGTAGAAGCTGCATAGTGAAGACATCATATATTAAAAAAACAATGCATACATCTTTTTTTCACATCTCAAAGATAAAATAGTTGTTTTGAAAGTTGTCAAAATGTTCCTCTAAGTTTTGAAAGGGAAGTGAGTCTCATGAGTCTGCACACATGCACATGCACACGAGCACAAGCACACGCACACGCACACACACACTCTTTGATTTCTAAATAGGCACATTACTTGGATTTTTTTTATTTTTAATAACCTAAACCTAAAATACTAAAAAACCTAAGAAAAGCATTGAGGACATTCCTAAATAGGAGATTTTAGGGCATTTTCCAGGTTTAACTCAAATTTAGGTTAAAAAATAATGTTGTAATATACATTATTTAACCTGGGCAATAGTGAGATGCTTTCTTGTAAATGTGAAATTAAAAATCAGAAAATTAACTGTCATATTTTGATCCTTTTTGTATATTTGTACAAAAATAGGATGTACAGAAGCAGGATAGATATTACCTTTTCAAAACACCAAAAGAAAGACATAATACAACTCAAGCTGCAATATGAGTATAATTCATCAAACTTGCCTTTCTTTCTGTGTGGAAGCACCTGCATGTAGCTCTGAATTAACATATAAATATGTACTTTTTTCGAGGCCAACAAGCCTATCCATAAGCAGAGCTAACATTCTCATTGAATATGTGCCACGATTACAACCACACATTCCTACAGAAGTATTCACAGTGCAAATCTGATGACATATCAGGGTTTTTACAACTTCCTACACTTTTTTTCCTTTCCAAAAGAAACATTTTTATTATAGTTTATTTTTAAGGTCAAGCAAGCAAAAAAAAAAAAAAATGTTTAACTAATATCAGCTTTTAACTGCTTATATTTTAAGTGAACTACACAAAAAATGTGTTTGCTGTTTGTTTAAACTAATTATATAACATAAGCTGAAACAACACAATTCTTGATTTTTTGGGGAGACAACAATTGTTTTATGTTCAATTCACTTACCGTAAATCTGTAAAAACTAATAAGTTAACTTAATTCCTTCATGTTGTCCCTACATAAATTGATTGTGTGTAACCCAGCATGTTTTACAGTGTACTTTAAGGAATAAAAAAAAAAAGGTTGACTAAAACACAAATTTGAAGTGGACTTCAGAAAAGAATGACCCCTTTACAGGCATTCTTTCAAGCAACGATTCACATTTTATTTAGCTCTAGACTTTGGGGACACTTTTAGGGACCTAGAAAAGTAACCCCCTTTTGCCAAATGCATTACGCCTGCCAAACCCAAGGACTAAAATGTTTTGGTCTTATCAAACCTCTTCCTCCAGATTACAGAACCTCTCATGCCTGAAGCCAAAGTGATGATACCTTTCTGGACGACCCAGATATATAGTGTGAACACCATTGTAGTTCATTTAATTGTGAATTAATTCCTCATCACTGATGTATGCGATTAATTAGCTTCTTTCTTTAAACTTCTTTAAAAAATTCATTTTTTTCATGTTTGGGTTTTTACCAAAATCTGGTACAATTTCATGTCAGCAGTTCCTTTAGAAATATATTTTATTAAATCATGACAAGTCCAAAATATAATATTTAATGCACTGTATAATAAAGTAAAATTTATATAACTGTACCAATATTGGTTTTATTCCTTTTTGATAAATTAAACGCAACCCTTGTGAGAAAACATTTTAACCAACTTCTGAATGGTAGTGTTAATAATAATAATAATAATTCATTCATTCATTTTCTTTTCGGCTTAGTCCCTTTATTAATCTGGGGTCGCCACAGCGGAATGAACCGCCAACTTATCCAGCATATGTTTTACGCAGCGGATGCCCTTCCAGCTGCAACCCATCACTGGGAAACATCCATACACACCCATTCACACACATACACTACGGACAATTTAGCTTACCCAATTCACCTATAGCACATGTCTTTGGACTTGTGGGGGAAACCGGAGCACCCGGAGGAAACCCACGCGAACACGGGGAGAACATGCAACTCCACACAGAAACGCCAACTGACCCAGCTGAGGCTCGAACCAGCAACCTTCTTGCTGTGAGGCAAACGTGCTACCCACTGCGCCACCGTGCAGCCCAATAATAATAATAATAATCATAATAATAATAAAATAATTTAATTATTAAAAATTTTAAATAAGAACTAGCAGGTCATTCAAATCCAACCATTCATAGTTGCATCATCCACACCATTCACATGCACACACACATGCTATTTCTGTATTCTCGTGCGCAGTGAGAACATGGATGCATTAATTTCTCCCTCTGTTCATCCTGATCATCACTTTGGCATTCAGTCACATCTATATAATGCTGATCCTCATTAGCAAGAGTGTGAATTCTGGCACAGAAACAGGAAGCGAATGACAGCACATACGCAAACACCCCTCAAAAACAGAAATGACACAGACGGAGGTAACTGACAATGAAAGGTCTCTCTGTATCGCTCTTTCGGAATGTCTGTCTCCTTCAACTCTTAATGCTGAGGACTGATGGTGAGATTGAGAGTGTGTGAGAGTGATACTGGATTACTGCAGTGACTTCCTATTTCTTCAGAGGATAAGGGCCAATGATTTCTGAGATCACACTGAGACTGCAACATCACATGATCAAACTGACTGGACTGGTTTGAGTTGGTTAGGAGCGATTGGTAGTGTGACATTTAACTGGACAACGACATCAACAGCCACTGGAGTCTTCAGCAGGTCACAATGGCTTCTTTTATAACTACAGAAAGAGTTTTAAATGCACTTAAAAACACTAAATTAAAACTGTAAGAATCAAACTCTCATTTACTTGATTTGAAAGATTCCTGATGTAGGGATGTAGCACATGTGCAATGATATAAATCATGTCAAATCAATTTTGATTTTAAAGTTAGAGATGAATTTATTCTACATTTTTGAACAGTTCTATAGATCTTATGTTCAAATGATCACAATTTACTTTGCATACAATAATCATGTGTTGTTAAATCAAATGAATAACAATGCTCATTTCTCATTCTTGAATTGTGGGTACATATCAAGTCTTTTCCAATAATTTCTTTAAACTGAAAAGATATACAACAAATTTACAGTAAACTGAAATTATTAGTAACGTAAAATAATACCAAATGCTTGAATGAGAGAGGTAACAGTTGAATATGTTACTAATTGTTGTTTCATTTATTGGTCATTTTTTTCAAACTACTTACAGTGTTTGCCACCATTTTGTGCTAATCTAATAGGTCTAAAACAGAATTTGATGTATTTTCATCACAGTATTCCAACAGAGAATGATAAATTCACTGAAATATCCTGATAACAGAGTTGAGATACAATTAATCTACAATTGCTGCATTATAAATATTTTGAACAAATGAAAGAAAGAAAAATAATGACATGCCTCAATGCCTTCCAGAGTTTCCCACCAGAGGAAGTGAAATCACTCTAAGAAAGTCACATGCTTTTTCTATCATTCAATGTAACAGAGATGACCAGAATGCAGCGACAGACACAAAATGCATTTATTTTTATTACTAAACTGCTCTTGATGTTGTAAAGTGTTTATTAGAATATGGCATATGTCATACCCGACACATCACATTTTGGCAACATGGACAAAACAAGCTAAGAACCTTATACAAAACAAACTAGGAAGAATAGACAGGGGCCTTTACTTTATGCAATAGTTCTGTCTGGTTCTTGAATCTGATTGGTTGATAGCCGTGTGATATTCTGCCA
>CAIGQV010019186.1:20978726-21004268 GCA_903798115.1 Danio jaintianensis
ATATATGTGTATATATGTGTATATATATATATATATATATATATATATAAACTTTGCTTAGTGATAGATAAAATTATGAATGCTAGGAAAAAAATATATATATATATTTGTCTCCTTTTTTCACTAAGCAAAGTAACAAAATTTATGTTTGTTAGAATTACTTTTATTATTTAAAATATGATCTTTAATTGTTGCTTTTTTTGCAATTTTTGCATAATCATTACTGCTTCATATTTAATCTTAAACCCATAACCATTACTTAGCAAACTAGTATAAGCAGACAACTGGAGTAATGCATACACTATAAAAGTTTCATGAATGACAGACACATATAGCAGAGTAAATTCCTTAAATTGTTCAGAGTGCGTAGCTTACAGTACACAACAAAAGTGGATGGATGTCACCATGACAACTGACTACTCAGGCTTCTGGTGTGTTTGGCATTTGCTATTTTTGACCAATTTAATAGTACAACAACAAACCTGATAACAGATGTGTCATGGTTTGTGCGTGCCTGCAGTGTTGCCATGTCCACTTATTATAAGCGTATGTGAGCTTGTTCTTTAGGCTTAGCTCATAAATCGATCAAGTTTATTAGAGTTATTAAAGTGGTTAGATGCAATAGCGATATATTGGCATTATTTCCTATAAGAAGTATTTGGATTTCTCCCAGTTTATAACGGACTTATAATGGAAGAAACCACTTGTAGTTCAGTCTGGTTAAGTACAAACTTCACGCAGTTTTTATTAAAAAATACTGTTTTCACTGTTACATTATTGCATAATTCCAAATGTATTGGGGTCAGAGGAATGTACTTCATGCAGTCAAGTGTTATCTGATCATAGTAAATAAATAGTAATTCCATGTGCAAATGGTGGCAATGTAGCCATTCTTAACCAAGGACACATTTACTGCAACTACATGCCTTTCGACACAGGGGGAACTTATTTTTTAACCAGCAGCATTGAGTCTACAAAGAGCTTCATTTGATTCTGCTAAGGCTCTTTAAATGTGTCTAAGTGTATGTGGGGGTGTGTAAATGTGGGTGAGAGTACATTTGAGTACATATGTGATGGATAAACAGCTGTGAGTGGAAATAAAGGCACAAATACGATCTAATTCTAAAGCTCTCTAATCTATATATACATATAGAGGTGAGGAGAATTACCTTCTCCCCACACACACACACACGCACGCACACAAATAAATAAATTTAATTAAATATTACTCACAAATAGTTTATTATTATTATTATTATTATTATTATTATTAAAGATTGAAAAGGTATAGACAGTATTTCTGCAGCTAATTGCATTTCCATTTGTAGGAGTTTCTTTTGAAACTTTTTACGAGAAGAGTATTTAAATCAATCAAGCAAAAATTAAGTGAGGTCTGCATTATTTAATTTGCTGACAATTGCTGGTACATAACCATTTTGTGCCCATTTCATCAGATTGCTCTTATAGTGGAAATAATTATGTGGTTGAATGGGTACCAACAAAAAGTCCACAAAATATCTGCCTACGGACCTAAGTCTTAAACATTACAGGACATGCTATTGAAGTGTGAATTAGGAGTGAACAATATATCGTTTGAGCATCGATATCGCAATGTGCATATTTCCAATAGCCACATTGCAGGATTAGATTATTTATTAAAGATTAAAAAATAAAGATATTATCAAATTTTATACTTTTAAATTATTTATACAATGATGACCATGCTATTTTACATTCAACTGTTCAATTTTTGTACTTCAATACTGTTACACTCCCCAGAAAACCATAAAACACTGTTTATTTATTTATTTTTGCTTGTAATTTATTATAATTTATGCAGATGCACTGCATAGAAAAACTCCTGATCATCCCAGTCGATCTAAATTAATGAAATCTTTACAAATAGAGCTATTCAAATCATCTGGTGAAATTCATAGTCGTATTCCTATCGCAATATATATCACAGCAAAACAAAATATTGCAATGTCAGATTTTTCCAACATCGTGCAGCCCTAATATAGTAAATATACATACATACATACATACATACATACATACATACATACATACATACACTCGTGGATAAAAATTTTGAGAATTACATAAAAATTGGAAATTGGAAAAGTTGCTGCTTAAGTTTTTATAATAGCAATTTGCATATACTCCAGAATGTTATGAAGAGTGATCAGATGAATTGCATAGTCCTTCTTTGCCATGAAAACTAACTTAATCCTGAAAAAAACTTTCCATTGCATTTTATTGCTGTCATTAAAGGACCTGCTGAGATCATTTCAGTAATCGTCTTGTTAACTCAGGTGAGAATGTTGACCAGCACAAGGCTGGAGATCATTATGTCAGATTGATTGGGTTAGAATGGCAGACTAACATGTTAAAAGGAGGGTGATGCTTGAAATCATTGTTCTTCCATTGTTAACCATGGTGACCTGCAAAGAAACGCGTGCAGCCATCATTGCGTTGCATAAAAATGGCTTCACAGGCAAGGATATTGTGGCTACTAAGTTTGCACCTAAATCAACAATTTATAGGATCATCAAGAACTTCAATTCTTGTTAAGAAGGCTTTAGGGCATCCAAGAAAGTCCAGCAAGTGCCAGGATCGTCTTCTAAAGATGATTCAGCTGCGGGATCGGAGTGCCACCAGTGCAGAGCTTGCTCAGGAATGGCAGCAGGCAGGTGTGAGCGCATCTGCACGCACAGTGAGGCGAAGACTTTTGGAAGATGGCCTGGTGTCAAGAAGGGCAGCAAAGAAGCCACTTCTCTCCAAAAAAACCATCAGGGACAGATTGATCTTCTGCAAAAAGTATGGCAAATGGACTCCTGAGGACTGGGGCAAAGTCATATTCTCTGATGAAGCCCCTTCCTGATTGTTTAGGGCATCTGGAAAAAGGCTTGTCCGGAGAAGAAAAGGTGAGCGCTACCATCAGTCCTGTGTCCTGCCAACAGTAAAGCATCCTGAGACCATTCATGTGTGGGGTTGCTTCTCATCCAAGGGAGTGGGCTCACTCACAATTTTGCCCAAAAACACAGTCATGAATAAAGAATGGTACCAAAACACCCTCCAACAGCAACTTCTTCCAACAACCCAACAACAGTTTGGTGAAGAACAATGCGTTTTCCAGCCCGATGGAGCACCGTCCCATAAGGCAAAAGTGATTTCTAAGTGGCTCGGGGACCAAAACGTTGAAATTTTGGGTCCATGTCCTGGAAACTCCCCAGATCTTAATCCCATTGAGAACTTGTGGTCAATCCTCAAGAGGTGGGTGGACAAACAAAAACCCACTAATTCTGACAAACTCCAAGAAGTGATTATGAAAGAATGGGTTGCTATCAGTCAGGATTTGGCCCAGAAGTTGATTGAGAGCATGCCCAGTCGAATTGTAGAGGTCCTGAAAAAGAAGGGCCAACACTGCAAATACTGACTCTTTGCATAAATGTCATAATTGTCGATAAAAGCCTTTGAAACGTATGAAGTGCTTGTAATTATATTTCAGTACATCACAGAAACAACTGAAACAAAGATCGAAAAGCAGTTTAGCAGCAAACTTTGTGAAAACTAATATTTGTGTCATTCTCAAAACTTTTGGCCACGACTGTACATATATATATATATATATAGGTACACTTGTCCAACTGCTTGTTAACGAAAATTTCTAATCAGCCAATCACATGGCAGCAACTCATCCATCAAAACATGCATTTAGGCATGTAGACATGGCATGTAGATGATCTGCTGCAGTTCAAATCGAGCATCAAAATGGGAAAGAAAGGTGATTTAAGTGACTTTGAACGCGGCATGGTTGTTGGTGCCAAATGGGCTGGTTTGAGTATTTCAGAAACTGCTGATCTAGTGGTATTTTCATGCACAACCATCTCTAGGGCTTAGAGGGAATTGCCCGAAAAAGAGAAAATATCCAGTGAGCAGCAGTTCTGTGGGCGCAAATGCCTTGTTGATGCCAGAGGTCAGAGGAGAATGGCCAGACTGGTTCGAGCTGATAGAAAGGCAACAGTAACTTATTTGAAAAAAAAAAAAAAAAATTAAATAATTACACTTTCACTAGAGGCCTAATAATTTTGTCTTTAACTGTATAAAGCAAAAGTGGAGAGATAAAATGTGTTAGGTCAGTCATACCCGAGATGGTCCTCTGTAGATAGTGCGAAACTGATCCCAGGCCTGTGTTTGTTGGGCATCCAAAGTGGCTTCAGTCAACATCTGTAGATAAGAAGAAAATAAAAAAGGGTCACACACAGGTCAACACACTCACAGAACCAAAACATAATAAAAACTAGATTATTAAAGTTTGTCGAGACAAACTTTGAGGCTGGCTTGAGAAAGCCCGTTGGCAATAGTCTATTCAGCGTAAAACAGTTCGAAGAAAGATAGATAGATAGATAGATAGTACGTTGTTAGCATGTTTCTAGTATGAATTAGCATGTTGTTAGCATGATTCTAGTATGGATTAGCATGTTATTAGCATGATTCTAGTATGGATTAGAGTATAGTTAGCATGATTCTAGTATGGATTAGCATATGGTTAGCATGATTCTAGCATGAATTAGCATGTTGTTAGCATGATTCCACTATGAATTAGCATGTTGTTAACATGATTCTAGTACAAAATAGCATGTTATTAGCATGATTCTAGTATGAATTAGCATGTTGTTAGCATGATTCTAGTATGGATTACCATGTTATTAGCATGATTCTAGTATGAATTAGCATGTTGCTAGCATGATTCTAGCATGGATTAGCATGTTATTAGCATGATTCTAGTATGGATTAGCATGTAATTAGCATGATTCTAGCATGAATTAGCATGTTGTTAGCATGATTCTACTATGAATTAGCATGTTGTTAGCATTATTCTAGTACAAATTAGCATGATTCTAGCACAAATTAGCATGTTGTTAGCATGATTCTTGCATGGATTAGTATGTTATTAGCATGATTCTAGCATGAATTAGCATGTTGTTAGCATGATTCTTCTATGAATTAGCATGTTGTTAGCATGATTCTAGTACAAATTAGCATGATTCTAGCATGAATTAGCATGTTGTTACCATGATCCCAGCATGAATTAGCATGTTGTTAGCATGATTCTAGTAGAAATTAGCATGATTCTAGCATGAATTAGCATGATTCTAGCATGGATTGGCATGTTATTAGCATGTTGTTAGCATGATTCTAGCATGGATTAGGATGTTATTAGCATGATTCTACTATGGATTAGCATGTAATTAGCATGATTCTAGCATAAATTAGCATGTTGTTAGCATGATTCTACTATGAATTAGCATGTTGTTAGCATGATTCTAGTACAAATTAACATGATTCTAGCATGAATTAGCATGTTGTTAGCATGACTCCAGCATGAATTAGCATGTTGTTAGCATAATTCTAGTACGAATTAGCATAATTCTAACATGAATTAGCATGTTGTTAGCATGATTCTAGTACAAATTAGCATAGATAGATTAAAACAGTTTGAAAAAGTATAGATAGATAGATAGATAGATAGATAGATAGATAGATAGATAGATAGAGTTTGAAAAAATATAGATGGATAAAGCTATGAGGTCACAAAGTTTGATCCAATGTTAAGTCAATGACAGTCTTTTGCAGTGGAAGTCTGTGGGACAGTTGATAGGGTGCAGTATGTGGTAGTTAGGGTGTGGCTAGAAAGTTAAAAGCTCTTCAGTTATTGGCAGTTAGGTAGTCTGAGTGAAATTAGCTCAGCCATTAGTCTATATGACAGTCTGATGCAGAGTTATGAGCTCACAGAGTTTGATCCAATGTTAAGTCAATGACAGTCTTTTGCAGTGGAAGTCTATGAGACAGTTTCTAGGGTCCCAAAAGCGGTTGCTAGGGCGTGGCCAGAAAGTTAAAAGGTCATCAGTCATTGGCAGTTAGGTAGTCTGAGTTAAATGAGCTCAGCTATAGGTCAGTGCGACAGTCTGATGCAGAGTTATGAGGTCACAAAGTTTGATCCAATGTTAAGTCTATGGGATTTTTCCGACGGTCCCGGGAGAGTTTTCGGAAAACCGAAAGTCGGATCAGTCAGGGGAGATATAGCAATCCGAGTCAGAATAGTTTGGAGGTCTGGAGTGAGTTTGGTGGTCATAGCTTGAAAGCTCTAGGAGGAGATAGAGTTAGAATTTTAGTCTCAGAAGAATAATAATAATAATAAAAAAAATAATAATAATAATAAGTTTAGAAAGGATTTCAGTAGGTTGGCTTTGACAAGCCAGCCTAATTATGACTTATGTTTTACTATATATAAAACATAAGAATATCAACAAGACATATGAAAGGGAAAACTTTGCTGCCAGGTATGGACTGTATAAATAGCGAACTGCGCCACAAATAAATAAACTCTTTAAGAGTCAGTGGAGGAGTGTTGCTCGCATCAAATGTGACATTTTCATACATAAGCAGAAGATGTGGAAAAGACAAGTGATTAAAGCCTGATGGATGTGACATTTAAAAGAAAAAAACAGCAATATCAAGCAGAATGAACTGAAGAAGCAAAACTATTTCATACTGAGATTTGTTGAATTCGAATGTGGGAATATAAGTTTTATTTAAGTTAGCGTGAGAACAGAGGTCACACATAAAATATTAAGTCAATTTAAAGGACTAAATGTTTATTTGACAAGTTTTCTTTGGTTTTGATGCATGTGTCCTAGGTATTTATTTATTTATTTGATTGTTTTCATATTAACCAGGTAGGTTATGTTGTCTCTTGTAGCGTGCAAGAGGACAGCGGTTAGCTTCTATACTTTCTGTTCACTAGAGTTCATGCTGGTGAATGACATAAAACATTGAGTATAAGAAATAGCCGTTTATTTTTCAGGATTGATGTATACGTGAATATGATGCATGTACATTTTTTTACTTAGTTGTTTAGAATGATTAGTGAATTTATGTTTATTTATTTTGTTGTGAATGACCCTTCTGTCATTTCCAAAGTGGCGCGGTCCCGTTAATTTAAAGACCGGGTTTTGTTTAGTTGGCAGGTTTTGGTTTGTTGTTTTATTTCTTATTAGTATACTTAACATCTGTGACCTGGAAACTTCATTTTTGTTTCATTTATCAAGAAGAAGAAGAAAGAGGGGGAGGAGGAGAGGACGAAGAAGACAAAGAAGACGAAGAAGAAGAAGAAGAAGAAGAAAAAGCAGAAGCAGACAACAATTATGTATACACAAAATACATAAACGTTAAATATTCAAAAATGTGATTAAATAAATAAGAAATTAGATTAAAACAAACAAACACATAACATTAATATGAAAAAAAAAATCATAAAAACATCCCTTAATAACATCAAAAATAAATAAATATTTCATTAATCTATAAAATCCATATTTAGATTAAATATTTTTTACATTTATTGTTGGCTCTGATTTACAGCAGCATTAACTGCTAAAATTACAGACAGGACACATTCCAGTGTCCTCCACACCAATCAGAATCCTTTCAACACTATGGTTTGGCTCAAACCAGCCTCTGGTGATCAAAAACCTCTCAGTCTCTGTCATCCTTCAATGACTTCTCCAGTCCCAAAGGCATGAAGTCAAGCACGAACCCTAAAGATCTGCCAAACTCCACCCTGAGCAGAGGCTTTTCAGTAGAATGTTCCAGAATAAAAGCAAGAGTATCCTCACTTTACCTCACTTGGCCTCTATATATAATCAGAGATTGTTTTGAGTGGCACAAAGGACAAATGCTGCTGTCATTGTAGAAGAATAAATGCAATTATTGCTCCCTCCCTTCAGCAGAAAGAAGGAGATGAACGCTGTCATGCTGTTTCATTTTTGTCCGTTCACGGGGCGCTGAGTTGGAGGACAGATTTTGCGTGACAGATTTTTCTGGGAAAGGTATGATAATTTGGTGGAGCATTCATTAAATCCATTATTTATGGACAACGTTTTTAAATAAATCAATTACACAGTTTTTTTTTTACTGACCAGTGGCTTTCTTTGCTTAAAGGCGAACCATTTCTTTGCAAAACAAAAAAACAAAAAACACTTTTCTGCACCTTCTAAAAATGGTGCTGAAAATTTTTATAGAACGTCTGACTGACTTCTAAAGATGTTTTTCCTTTCCCATGTCACTTAGGATCAGTCCCACCAGAAGATGCATGCATTTTGTTTAGATTAAACAAAGTGTCTTGTAGCATCAGAAAGAAAACCGTAAGTTAAATCCCTTTTAAATCCCTCAGCATCAATTTGTTTCCATCAATAAGAATAAGAAAAAAATGTACTTCATTCAAAAGATGCTTTTAAAGACAATAAATATATATATATATATTTTATTTTATTTTATTTATTTATTTATTTTTCTAAATACAAAGAATTCTTTGCTGGCTACTAAATATAGTTGAGGTCGATATGCTCAAAAAAAAATTGCCCCTTGCTACATTTAAGTGGTTCCAAAGATTTATGGACTTCTTTTTTATGTTGGACACAAAATAACATATTTTGAAGAATGATGTATACTGATGATGAAAACAAAACGGTTTTTGGTTTTCAACATGATCTTCTTTTGTGTTCAACCGAAGAAAGAATCAGAAGGCTAGTAAATGATGCCAAAGGTTGTATTTTTGGGTAAACAATCATTTTAAAATACACTGCAAAATCTACCAACTGTGCTAACAATTATTAATTGACTTTACTAAATGTATGGGAATTTGTTCAGCTTAACTGTAACAGTACAGTAATCATTACTACTATTGTCACAGGGTCTGCAAATGATGAAGACTAAAACAAAAACCCAAACAGAACATGCATATGACAGCTATTTATGTGCTATGCCTTTGCTACTCAGAAGCCCTTTAAGATACAGTAAACTCATTTGTATGAGTACCACTTCCTAAAGAAAAAAATGAGCTTCCGAGATATAAGTATATAAAACTAAAAACAGTTACATATCTGATGTGGTAACGGTAAAAAAAAGCTTCTACTACCTACCATTACTATCATAGCAATGTGAAACAGTACTTTTAATGTGGTAGATATAATTCCAATTAAAGTATGACAGTATCTTACCGGTTAACTACAGACACTCAGCGGATGACAAACCGTTATAACAACATTTGAACAACACAATAATTTGTATTATTGTTTTTTATGAAGCAATATGGGAATCAGCATAGTATTTTGTGGATAAAAAAATAAATACGGAGTACTTACTCTAAAGTATACAGCAACTGAGACTGGTTAAACCTCACTTTACTCCTACACTTTGCAAAAATTTTGCACTGCAGAGCTTGCAGACTGCAATTCTGTCTCACTGTGACCCATTTCAGAGTCATTCCACAAAAGAGACACTTTCTTTATAAACAGAACAATTTTAATGACTATGTCTGAGCTCTTTTGATTGGCAGGATATAATCGTCTGCTATAAAACACAAATAAAAATACACACTATTCCTATTTTCATCTGGCATTATTTCCTGATATATAGTATTAGTGAATCTCTACAATAAACTTGAAGCAAATAAAAAGATTTAAGAAATGTGGTGCTAATGATACTAGTTGCAAAAGGAGTCTGCCTTGAACACAGACCTTAAAGCTTTTAGAAAGACAAACTTAAGTACTTTTCAAGCTCTTTCCATGTGCATTTTCAAACATTTCCAGCACTTAATAACTGTGGTAAAATACATATACATACGTACAACTTCATCACATTACATCAGATGCAATTTTTTACAGTGTTCTAAAGTATCATACAGTATATAGTATAAATGTGAAATACTGTTACTTACTGTCTAAAACGTAATTTACTCATATCTTAAATGTCATCTTTCATCTTGTATATTCGCTTTAAATGTAATGTATAGAAATATTACATTATTAAAAAACAAATTAACTATACATTAAATTGAAACAAATACCTGCTTTGGGATTTGTGCCTCACTTATTTAGCCTATATCATTCGTCTTCAATCCAGCGCTCAAAAAGCGGCAAACTCCACTGCTCAAAGGGTGCACATACATAAAAAAGACCTGCTGATTATGTTACAGGCACAAGCACAGACTCCAGCAGAGTTTTCATTTTATGCAAAAGCAAAAGGATTTAATTTTTATTCAAATATGTAGCTATTTAGTAAGATACATTACTATGAAAGAAACACAACTGCATTTTCAAGCAATTTCTTTTTTTCAAGCACTTAATTTGAAATCTAAGCATATTTTGAAACTTTGAAAACACTACATTAAAATTCAAGAATTTTCAAGGATTTCTAACATCCGTACAAACCCTGTGAACAGATTAGAAAAAGAAAGAAAAAAAAAAAAAAACAGCTGACAGGATTGCTGTGGGAAACGTACTGTAGGTTCAATCTAATGACAATTGTTGTTATCTTTACTCAATTTTATGACACAAATAAAAAAGTTTAATTTTTTCATCACAAGTTTGGGATTAATACAATTCATCTGCAGATCAGGTAACTCAATTGATTATACGTTTTCCAGATGTGAATATATTCGATCATTTCATGCAATTTTAATATAGGTTGGAATGAATTCTAGCATTTAAATCTTTCTCTATGCATATAAAAAACAGATTCTGCTGCAGTAGAAGTGCATTCAAAGATGAAAAGAAAGAGAAGAGAAAAAAAAAAGACTGTTGTGTGTCATCCTGTCAGCCTTGTTATCATTAGCACGCAGGAGTTCTGAAGCATTACGTGTTAATTAAAGCCAGAGTCTCCACAGGTATAATTCTGTGCGTTAGCAGCTTTCTGGAACCTTAGAAGTGAAGAAAAGTGCTGAATTTTCCATGTCACAGATAATGGAGTGCTTAGTGATGCTAATGGTTGGGGGTTTATTGGAGAGAGAAAGGACGAATGGATGCTGGAGAGAAGGGATAGGTCAAAAGGTTCATGTCACTTCCTGTCTTGTCTTTAAGGCTCACTGTCACATTGCATAAAACACTAAGTCACTTGGCCAACAAGCAATGAATACTCAATGGAGAGAGAGAGAGAGAGAGAGAGAGAGAGAGAGAGAGAGAGAGAGAGAGAGAGAGAGAGAGAGAGAGAGAGAGAGAGAGAGAGAGAGAGAGAGAGAGAGTGAGAGATAATGTTTCGAAGAGAGTGATAGATGAGAGATGAAAATGCGGGCGAGAGAGACAGGAAGAAAGAAAACACCGACAGACAGCTGGGCAGGTCTGTTTCATCAATCCATTCATGCCAGTAAACAAATGCATGAAAGAAGAGAGCGAATATAATGCAATCATAAGCAAGCTAATTTGCTTTGAACCAGCAGGGAAAAAGCCATTTATGTTTCATGGATGAATGAACACACAAAAGTCAAAGTGGAAGATAACTGTGATTTCCCTTCAAGAAGTAGAGCAACCTCTTAAAGTGCTGAATTTTATACGTCGCAGAAAAGAGAAATGTTATGCAATATATTATAAAGGTCTGAGACCCTTCAAAACTAAATCTCAATTCAATTAAATTGAAATTAAGTTTGCGGCTAAATGAACTGACAAACTAAATATAAAATAATGACAAACGTCACATTTCTTTCATTAGGTTTAACTAATCATATCCAGTCTAGCTGTACAATATAATTCCATTTACTTACGTTTCTCCCGTGAGCCTCTGCCATGATCCCATGATGAGCAGATGTCACTTTGTTCTGAAACACACAAGGTGACAGGTGAAACATGACTCATAGAATATGACAAAATACTGACAGACAGGCTGTAATGCAGACCTCTTGTAATAAGTTGCCAACTACTCTACCTTCATTCCATCATAAAAAAGGTTATTATCTGTCATTGATCATGCGGGTCTGCAAAACCCTTCTTCGTGTTAGGTGGGATACTTTTCACAGCCATATCATCAGTCTGTCAGATCGCTGATGAAAAATAATATAATTGTAGGGTGATGACAGATGGGGGGCTAGTTTACTGTTAATTTGATTTGAATTACTTATCATGTGCTTATTTACGGATTTCTGATTCCAGTGATTCAGGTGATGTATACTTATAATAATAGCTGGTTGTTCAGTTTTTTTTTTTTTTTTTACACCTTTTTTAAATGTATAATTAATTTCACAATTTTAAAAGAGATGAAAATAAAGACGTCATTCTTGCCATGTCAAGTTGTTGTCATACACAGAAAATGTATTGCTCAAACTGTGAATCTTAAAACATTAACTCTTTTAACTCTGAATTTAGTTCTTAGTGTATTTTGAATGCTATTCAATCATGTTAACGTTGACTTATCTATTTTAAAAAATATATTTTAGGCCCACTTTCACTAAACACAAAGAACAACATCTCTGAGTAATAGAATTGGTTGTGTTAATAGTTATTTTGAATAATAATTATTGACTACAGAATGTGAAACTAACAAGAAGAGTTTTCAGCATCTGTTGCTATGCTATGCTAACAAGACACAATGGGAGCTGAATCTATTTGTGATTCAGAAAATACATACGAGTACTTCTATTGCCTTACACAAAGATGTTGTTTTCTGCACTATAAAAAGCTAATCTACTTTACCTCTACTTGAATGAAGAATGAAGGCTCATAATAATATGTGATATGTGTATTAATATTCACACTTTGTTTGCAGGTGCTAAGGACAGTTGAAGCACCAGTGAATTTTCAATTTAAAACAGCATTTTGCTATGAAAATGCTTCTTGTCCAGACTGTTTTGTATTGCATTTTAGATCATCAATCCCTGTCTAGACTACACAGCCTAATACGCAAGATACATGCCCATTCATGCTCACTGGGCATGCAAATATTTTGCTGGTCTCAGTACATGAAGTCTACCTCTTGTGTAATAGTCAAACGATATGGAACAGTCCAGAACTGGCATCTTAATGAAAGTGGTATACCAATCACAACAGGTTGGGCCATCTGGCCAATCAGAGCAAAGAAGGAGGGGTTTAGATAATGGAGTAATGCTTCAGTGTACAGTCTTGGCCAAAAGTTTTGAGAATGACACAAATATTAGTTTTCACAAAGTTTGCTGCTAAACTGCTTTTCGATCTTTGTTTCAGCTGTTTCTGTGATGTACTGAAATATAATTACAACCACTTCATACGTTTCAAAAGCTTTTATCGACAATTACATGACATTTATGCAAAGAGTCAGTATTTGCAGTGTTGGTCCTTCTTTTCAGGACCTCTGCAATTCGACTGGGCATGCTCTCAATCAACTTCTGGGCCAAATCCTGACTGATAGCAACCCATTCTTTCATAATCACTTCTTGGAGTTTGTCAGAATTAGTGGGGTTTTGTTTGTCCACCCGTCTCTTGAGGATTGACAACAAGTTCTCAATGGGATTAAGATCTGGGGAGTTTCCAGGCCACGAACCCAAAATTTAAACGTTTTGGTCCCCGAGCCACTTAGATATCACTTTTGCCTTATGGCACGGTGCTCCATCGTGCTGGAAAATGCATTGTTCTTCTCCAAACTGTTGTTGGATTGTTGGAAGAAGTTGCTGTTGGAGGGTGTTTTGGTACCATTCTTTATTCATGGCTGTGTTTTTGAGCAAAACTGTGAGTGAGCCCACTCCTTTGGATGAGAAGCAACCCCACACATGAATGGTCTCAGGATGCTTTACTGTTGGCATGACACAGGACTGATGGTAGCGCTCACCTTTTCTTCTCCGGAAAAGCCTTTTTCCAGATGCCCCAAACAATCAGAAAGGGGCTTCATCGGAGAATATGACTTTGCCCCAGTCCTCAGCAGTCCATTCGCCATACTTTTTGCAGAAGATCAATCTGTCCCTGATGTTTTTTTTGGAGAGAAGTGGCTTCTTTGCTGCCCTTCTTGACACCAAGCCATCTTCCAAAAGTCTTCGCCTCACTGTGGGTGCAGATGCGCTCACACCTGCCTGCTGCAATTCCTGAGCAAGCTCTGCACTGGTGGCACTCCGATCCCACAGCTGAATCCTCTTTAGGAGACGATCCTGGCGCTTGCTGGACTTTCTTGGACGCCCTGAAGCCTTCTTAACAAGAATTGAACCTCTTTCCTTGAAGTTCTTGATGATCCTATAAATTGTTGATTTAGGTGCAATCTTAGTAGCCACAATATCCTTGCCTGTGAAGCCATTTTTATGCAACGCAATGACGGCTGCACACGTTTCTTTGCAGGTCACCATGGTTAACAATGGAAGAACAATGATTTCAAGCATCACCCTCCTTTTAACATGTCAAGTCTGCCATTCTAACCCAATCAGCCTGACATAATGATCTCCAGCCTTGTGCTCGTCAACATTAACAAGACGATTACTGAAATGATCTCAGCAGGTCCTTTAATGACAGCAATGAAATGCAGTGAAAGCTTTTTTCAGGATTAAGTTAATTTTCATAGCAAAGAAGGACTATGCAATTCATCTGATCGCTCTTCATAACATTCTGGAGTATATGCAAATTGCTATTACAATAACTTAAGCAGCAACTTTTCCAATTTCCAATATTTATTTAATTCTCAAAACTTTTCGCCACGACTGTATATTATGAGAGAATTTAAGTGTTTTTGTTTGTTTGTTTGTTTTTACAAAAAAAAAAAAACATACTGTATGAGACACCCAGAACAAAATTAGAAACATTTAAAATAGCATGATATGGGGAACTTCACACTTTTTTTTAAACACACAAACACAAAATGACAAAATATGGTCATCATAAAATCACTTTCAGTCACAATTTGTGTGAACCCATTGATCCTGCGCTTTTAGCTTACTTTAAAAACTATTACCTTATTTACGTCACTCACCATCATACTAAAAATGTAGTGCTGATTCAGTCAACAGGATTCATAGATAATGTGTTCAAGGTAAAGTCTTGGCTTGTTTTTGCTGTTGTGCTAATACCCTAATCACCCTGGTCAGGCATCATTTTTTCCATCACTTCCAAAAGAATCTCCGTGGCAACACCTCTGTGATTAGGGATACTAGCCCAGCTCTCTTTTGTGCCTGCAGCCATCAGCCTCCTGTGGTTATGACTAATACAGGTGCATGCTGAGAAACCCATTTGCATGCCATTTACATATACCACAGCCATCACATCTCTCATAAGAGAGATTCAATTAGCGTAGATAATGCATACAGCTTGTATGCACATAAAAATACATAAAAATCATATCACCCCTGATCTGAACCCTCTGTAGTCCAAAGACTACGGGAGATACAATGATGCATAAAAACATGACTGAACTGAACAAAAGTCCTTAATTTTATAAGAAGTTGAGAGACACATTGTTGGGCAGAAAATGGCATGAACAAACTGAAGTGAACTGAGGAATAGGTTGTTTTCTATCACGTGGTTCTGGTGACACGTGAAATTCAGATGGAGGGCAGGAAGCAAAAAACTGAATGGGAGACAGAGGAAAGTCCGCATTTTTGCGATTTATACATTATTTCAAAGGAGATATAAATAGAAAATAACCACATATGTTAGGCATGATCCTTTATCATGAAGAGGGCCGTGTTTTCTACTGAACTAATATATATTTGCCTGTCATCGAGGCGGTAGATACTGTATAAGCTATTACGTTACATGAAAAAATACTATAGTAAATACTATAGTGTTTGGAAGCATATAGATAATTACTTGAATTAAACTGTCGTAGTAATTATATTGTTGCTGTGGTACAACACAACTGTAGTAATAAACAAATTATTAATAGGCTTTAGTTTTCTACGCTATCACAATGCACCACAGTTTACACTAACGTTACAGTATTTATTACAGTTTATTAGTTTACTATGCTACAGTATTCGGTAGCATTCATTAACAAAGAGTTACACATTATACACTGTACTATGTGGTTCAAAAACATGTTTATTATAAAATACTATAGTTTTTTCCCCATGCGGATATCTTCCAGACATCACAAAATAACAGATGAAAGCATACAAAAGCGTGGACACATAGTCTACATTATTATTTATTTATTTTTGTAAGGGGGAAAAGTGCTTCACAATAATAACCGTCTAGTTTTGTTGCAAGTGTTGCATATCTTTTTTGTTCTGTCGATGAACTTACCATCAACAAACATTCACCGCTGCTGCGCATATAGACGTTAATGTTACGGTTGTTTATTCCACCAAAACGCCAGTAAAGACATGGATTATTGCAAAACAAGATGGAGATTTCATTGCAGAGATTACATGGCAGGGTACATTATTTATATTCTCCTGGATTTTGTATAAGTGTGGTGGTGTTTGTATCTGATTTTTATATAACACATTAACATATTTATACACATAGCTAGGCCTGTATAATCTTTATTGGTGCTGTAAAACGAATTATTGCGTTCAAAAAAAGTTTGTACACATGGATGTATAGAATAAATGTTTATTACATGCCGCCTTTTCTTCCGTTTTAACTAAGTTTCTTGAACTTTCCCCCCTTTATGAGCAAAAACTTTTGGAAGTCCATAAAAGCTGTTCGACATTTCTTATTTTGGCCGATTTAAACAATTATAAACAACATAAAACAGAAACATTTAAATGTTCTGATAGCGATTCCTATGTAGAAGAATCACTTCCTGCCCTCCATCTGAATTTCACGCGTCATCAATGACATCATGCCCAAAAGAATCACTTATTCTGAGTCATAATTTACTAGCTACAATGCAATTTAAAGCCCATTTGTTTTTATTTAGTTATCTGTAGTACAGTTTATAGATCAAAAAACATTTTTTCAGTGGAACGACCTTCAACAGTGACATTTGCACTACACTGAAATGAACTAAAATGAACTTGAACAGTGGCATTTTTACTCAACTGAACTGAATCCATTTTCATTTAACTAGAACTACTCCAGCATTTTACCACTTCTCTCCTGTCTGCCTGATTTGCTGTAATGCTCCACAATCTGAAATAGTAGCCATGATTACCTTTGTGTCATTCCGTTTAAAATCATTCTGCCTGAAATATTTGGTAGTGAGTTTACATGAGACTTTATCTATATCGATGTGTTGTTTACATGTGCCATTTTCATTTAGAATGCACACACCATGCGGTACTGCCTTTCTTTTTGTCAATATGATTTATTTTTTTTGTAAAGTGTTGCTCTTAATCAAGCAGCAGTGTGAATTTTTAGGTTTAGGCTACTAATGCTGTAAGGTAACGTTAGACTATAAGAAAAAGATGGGCACAGGAATCTGGTTGAACAAGCATCTCAATAACCCTCCCTTCTCAGAAAAGCAGTAGCATGTGGATGAGGGCTATACTATAGTAAGAGCTGGTGGGATTGGGTTCTATTGCTGGAATGAACTGCTGGAATGAGTGACCTGCAATGGAAACCAAACTAAACTTTTGAGTCTGTGTGGAATACCTTATTGTTACAAACCATGACGCACAGTAGAAGCAAAGTACATTAGAAGCAAACTAATGTGTAAAGTTGTAAAGTTTCCCCACCCCTCTCAAACCAATTAGAATATCATTCTTAGTTAGCACTTTTATTCCGACTGAGGTGTTTTCATGGCACCTATAGTTGTGAATTTTTATTCTGTTTCTTCACCTACACTGAAAAAAATATCGGTATTCGGTATTTTGTGATTCACAAGTGTTTTCCGTTTATTTATGGTTGTGAATTGCATTATGGGACCTTAATCTCTGCTCTGTCGACTTTTGATGTTGAAATTTTTATTAACTTACATTTCATTGACATTTTAGTAGTTTGAAATAATATAATGTATAAAAAATAATATATAGAGGAATACGTCTGTAAAATAACATAAAATGTACTGGCAGTTTATTACAAGGTTTTAGTACCACCAACCCAGACAATATATCACTTTAAACTATTAAAAATGTTAATTAAAGTCACTTTTTCCAACTTTTCAAGGTTAAACGTTGTTGGAAGAAAGATCAAGGAATTCCAAAATGCAATTAAAAATAAATAAATAAATAAATAAATAAATAAACGGGGAAAAATAAAAAATAAAAACATGAATCACAAAATACAGAAAACTGCTAATTTACAGGTATTTTTTATGTGTATGCTGCTTTGACACAATCTACATTGTAAAAAGGGCTATAGAATAAACATGAATTGATTTGAATTGAAAAAACACCCAAAATGAAAGGGTGATTTGGAGAGAGAAGATGAAGATTTGAAATAATGTAAATTCTGTCTTTGTAAGTACTGTCTCTTACAAATAAATCAAATGATAGGTCTTCAGATAGCATTGTATTTAAACTGAATATAAGGCTAAAGATGTATGGATTATGTCACTCTGTGTTTTAGTCCATATTGAGGCTTGATTTGGGAAGTTTGAACTTGCATACAGTATGATGATTCTTAGGATCAATTATTTCCCAAGAACCTGTCATTGTTTGGAAGGACATGAGGTTGAGTAAAACAGAAATGGTTTATTTGAGTGAACACATGATTGTCAAGCATGTCTAACTGACCTGTGCCAGAGAAGCAGAGCGTGATCGTGAGCTTTCTGCGCTGGCTCTGTCTGCTGGCCGTGAGCCCTGGTTGGATGTGCATTTGTAGCAGCTCCATGGGTACTGCCTCTCACTCAAAACACCTGTCTCTTTACGCTGCAGACACTGGCAATGGTACAGGTGTCCACAGCTACACATACAAAAAAAAAAGTGTTCAGGGAGTTGACAATGTTATGTAACAGAAATAATGCATCACCACTGAATACACTGATCATATGTTTTTTACGTATAATGAAGTCAAAATGCAGAGTGCAGAGACTAGAAGACAGGTCAAGTTTTTATTAGTTTCAAGCCATATATATTTAGATTACATCTCAAATGAAGAAAAACAAATATATGTGAATAAATGGCAAGTTTTAAGAAATCACATCACAACACTGAAGTGGCATAGCGTATTATGAGAATATTATATAGTCAAATCCAATATACACCTTATAAAAAATGTAAACTACAGAGAGACAAAAAGATGAGTCCACAATATTAATGTTCTTAAAGAGATAGTTCACCCTAAAATGGAAATTTACTCACTATTTACTCAGCCTCAAGTGGTTTCAAACCTTTATGAGCTTCTTTCTTTTGTTGAACACAAAGATATTTTGAAGAAAGCTAGAAACCAGTAACCATCGACATTCATAGTAGGAAGTCAATGGTTACTGGTTTTCCAACCTTCATCAAAATATCTTATTTTGTGTTCAATAGAATAACTAAACTCAACCTGGTTTGTGATAAGTAAAGGGTCAGTAAATGATGACAGAATTTTCAGTTTTGTGTGAACTATCCCTTTAATGCATTAAGCTATAATAAGCATTTTCTTTACAATGATTTTCTATGTGTCATTGTTTAAAAAGCTTAGATCTAGCTTGTTGTGTTTATATTGTGGGCAAAACTATTCATGTATATAGTTTGTATCAGTGTTTCAGTGAGGGGTATGCTGAATTTGGTCTTTTAATGTCACCAACCTATTACATTAGTACTGAGTATGATACTACGATGTTATTAACAACAATATTATTATACATCAACAATCTGGTTGTCAGTTAAAAAAAGTGTTATAAAAAAGTAAACATATTGTGTAACAACTACTGCTTCACAACACCATGTCAGAGGAGATACAAGGCTCTTCTATCCCCACCTGAAAACAAATGAGCTCACCAGTGTGGGAGCTTTTTGGAATCCCTAAAAAAGACGCTTGCAAGAAGTGCCAAACTACAGATATTGTTATTTCTTTATGCTAGTCACAAAAAATATTTTTTTTTTGTAAAAAAGAATTTCTACAATAATATTATACAATAATACAACAATACAATAATATTTCTACAAAAACAATATTGTTGTGAATTCAGTTGGTTAAAATATATTATGTAATCTAGTATGTAATAAAATACATACAAAGTAAATAAAATAGTTTGTGTCAACAATAAAAAATGAAAAACAAAAAAGAAATGTGTTTGTCTTTTATGTTATATCTTATAAAGACTGAGCTTTTGCTGTGTGCAGATTATGTGTATTGTAGGACATAAATTAATCTCTTGTTAATTTTCAAAGGAAAATCAAATTTATACTGATGAGAATACAAAGCATTGTTGATTGCCAGTTGGCCAGTAATTAATTTATATTTATATATTTATATATATATACACACATATGTACATACATACATACATACATACATATACATATATATTGTATTGGAAATTCATTTATACACACTATGAGGTCTGTTCTTTATACAGTTTAAGCCATACGTGGCAATTTTGGCATCTGTTCATTTTCTCTGACTTTCTGTATATATTAACTAGTTAGGCTATATGTGGCGGGGAACGAAACTGCAATCTATGTATGGTGACCTTGTGGGCCTCAGAAGCTAGATAAAAAGGAGAACACACTCTTCTTCTGTGTCGCACTCTGCAGAAACTTGTGTTGCTGTATGATTGTCTGACCTTCTTTGCAAAGAATAAAGCTTGAAAAGACATATTGGGTAAGAATTTGTCTTCTTGACCATGGAGAAAGCCTCTTTAACGAAAATAGCCACTACAATATATATACAGTTCTGTCTGGTTCTTGAATCTGATTGGCTGATAGCCTTCACCCTTGTGTATTACTCAGCCCACATACAGCAACAAGCAGAGGACACTCTACAGTTCGACAAATATTGCTGCTGTTGGACAACATAATGTACTTTTAAAGCTTTTTTAGTCGAGAATGTAGTTGTTTAGATTGCAACTATGCAGTTTATTTATAAGAATAGTGCCTATTTTAAATATTTATAACTTCTTAGAGACAGCGCGTCGGAGGCCATTATCCTGTCATTGAGCAGACCAAAGACGGTTGACGTTGTCCATCCACAAGATGGCGACAGAGACCGCATAATAAGTCCTTAGAGGAGGAAAAACTCAGCGTAATTTTAAACTACAGCTGATCAAATCATTATAAAACTGGTAAGTGACATTCTAAGTAGATCACTCTCTTTTGTATGTTGTAGTGGTGTATTTATACCATAGTAATTGTAGTGAGTTGAGTGTGAGATGGGACTCACATTATGCTAGAGAATCATTCAAATACTAGCTCTAAAGTGACGTTGGTGAAGTAGCAACGGTTTCTGCTGATGTCAGCTGCAGTTGTGAATGAATGGCAGAAGAAAGTAGGTCCTCATACAAAAGGATTTTTAGAATTTCTGTGTTTTATTTTCTTTTTTATACACACGATTATGGCATCGAACTGTTCTATGCAATATCACACTCGTAGCGGTGCGATATGGCTGTATATATATATATATATATATATATATATATATATATATATATATATGGCGATACGGTGGCTCAGTGGTTAGCACTGTTGCCTCACAGCACGAAGGTCACTGGTTCAAGCCCCGGCTGGGTCAGTTGGCATTTCTGTGTGGAGTTTGTATGTTCTCTGGTTTCCCCCACAGTCCAAAGATATGCGCTAGGTGAATTGAATAAGCTAAATTGGCCATAGTGTATGTGTGTGAATATATTTCATGATACCAGCTTTGTTCTTTTAGTAGTAAAAGATGTTTGAGTTACTTATAAAGCACATTTAAAAACTATATTAGTTTTATATTAGTTTTAAGCCCTTTTTTGCATGTACCTGAAGATAATGATTTCCTCCTCGCTCTCCTGACGTCTTTTGTACTGCTGTAAGCAGATGTTGCAGTGGTCCTGTCTTGGGTGAAGACCTTTACTGACCGCCTTGCGCAAGTGTGAAAGAGACCAGTGAAGATCTGAGTTCAACAGATTTGTGGTGGTCTCCAACAATGTCTGAGGGTAACAAAGAGAAAACTGCACTGTAAAAAATGCTGGGTTCCACATAATTCCTTCATGTCATACTAACGTAAATCGATTAATTTTACTTAATATTTTTTTTACAATTTTAAGTTGATTGAACATAAAACAATTAAGCTGTGCCAAAAAAACCTCAAGAATTGTGTTGTTTGAGCTCATTTTAAATAAGTACTTAGAGCAAACAGCAAAAGTATTTTTGGAGTGTAAAGCACACTATTCAAAAGGTTTTTAAAAAATGAGTCATAGGTCATGACACATTGAACAGTCCTGCTTATTCACACATTGATTTTATAAAGTTAGAGTGTCTTATCAATGGACTTATATTAAACCTTTTTTTTTTTACCCGATTCATTCAGTCTTTTTGGACTTTTGATGTATTAAAGTTTTGGCTGCATAGCAAAAGGTTTATTGATACTCAACAAGTCCACAAGTTCGGTGTGTGGGTGTGGGGTGCAAATATGATGTCATCACGGCATTGGAGAAAGTATGCTTTGAGTGCGTATGACCTCATTTTGGCTGGCGGAGTGCATGGCTTTTTTTTGTAACTTCACGTGTGGCTCCGTTTCCGAAGATGCACAATGTGGAGACAAGCTGGATGAATGAGCTTGTGCCACATCTTTATAAATCTGAGATTTTTTTATTGCAGCTTTCAGGGAAAATGTATACATTTTGCGCACAGGTTGTCCAAAGCTTATGTAACATTTTGCATTAATAAAGCAGTTAGCTTGTATTTATTAAAAAAAAAAAAAAAAACTGCAAAAGTTATTCATTTACACAATGTACATTTGTATGAGTGTCCTCCAATATGATCACCAATCTATTCATTTATATATATAATTCAACAAATTCTTTTAGAAAATCTATGCACTGATGACTTCAACATGAAAGTTAATCCTAGTTTAATTTGCAACAAAACTGTTACAGCATTATTTGTAACAACAGTTATGCCCCCTGTTGTTACAAATAATAATATAACAGCGACAATGTCAAGTATGAAAGCTTCCATTACTTCCATTTGTGTGTGCACAGTCAGCGGAAGCTCGCATTGTGGAGCCAGGAGAAAGTATAATTCAAGTTTTAAAGGTAACAACATTGGGGGTCAAAGTTGTAATTGAACTAATCCTTTAATGATGCTTCAAAAAAACAACTGTATAAGAAAACTTAAGGAAAATGCAACATTCATAATGTAGTGCATAACACATGTCTACAATTATAAAAGTTTAATTTAACACATTGTAGATTCCACAGCTTTTTAGAATTAGAGTAGATAATGCTTTAAAGTAATCACAAAGCTAATGTAACAATTTATGCATAACCTGTGTATTAAAAAAAATATATATATATCTTTGTGTTGGGACAAAAGTTGGTTTACATCCTAGTTTACTTCATGAGAGAGTAAACAAATTTCTTCATCTCATAACTATATAGGCAACTGAAAAATGTCCCCATAACTAATGAAATTACTGGCACTGAAACCGACAGGGCATGTATAAAACGATGCAGAATGTGAAGCAAAGCAAGTGCCAGCTTAACTCTCTAATACATTTCTTTTCTATCACAATCAAATATCTTCAGAAATGTATAAACTAGATTAACACTTGAGCTTCTGCTGACACTCAAATTGGTTCAGTTTATAACCATGAGTGGAAGAATCTCCAATAATTTACAGTCTCTTCTCTTCACCAGGGGCAATGTGTTTTAGCAAGGTCATTTAAAAAGACTGAAGAGAGGGAGAGAAAGAGGGAGAGAGAAAGAGAGAGTGAGGTTTGATGTATGTTATTTCATTTTGCTGTTAGTGCAGCATGTTGGTAAGAGTATTTTGCGCATACGCACACACAAACACACACATAACCCCCACAGATGTTTCTGAGAATTGAAGAAATATTTCAAAATATTTCATCAGCTATGGGGGCAATTCACCAAGTTTTTGTGTTAAAGTACATACCAGGAAAAGCTTTCCTTAGGGAAGGTTCAAATGTGTGCATTTATGCATGTGTAATTTATGTCTCAATTTTGTGGCTTCATGTTATTTACTGCAGTGAAGCTAAGTGGAGCGTCTCAGAGGCAAGGGGGAAATGTGTGTGCGCATATGTTTGTGTGAAGGGGGAATCAGGTGGTTTTCTTGCCCCTTGCTCGCTATTTCCTTTGAATGACAGGCTGTAAATTCCCATTGGTCACGGGAGGGAGAGTGCAAACACACGCTGACACGCTTACTTTCACAGACAAAATGAAAGACCACATATCCATATACCACATCTGCTGATAGTTTAGACAGCGAAAGTGTAAAAAAAAATAATAATAAATAAAATAAAAAAAATGACACAAAATCACATTTAATCTTTTTTCAGTAGAAAGAGAGTGGCTCAGCAAAATTGCTGCAAGCATCATCGAGGGAATAGCTTATAGATATAAAGAGCTGAAGTAATAAGAAAGCAGGTTTCTAATATAATGTCTTTTGTGTGCTTCAGGGTAAATAGTTTTTTTTTTTAAAAATCATTAAATAATCACTCCCTTGTTCCACTTCACGTTCTTGATTTAATACAATGTGTGTGTGTTTTGTTTTAGAAATGAATTTACTGCTTTATGCTTTTGTATTATCTGTTTAAAAATAAATTATTATGTTAAGATTTGATGTTAATATCAATTCATGCATCATATATCCTACTCTGACAAATTGCACAGACTGATAGGCAGATAATTCCATAATTAATTACATTTAAGTAGTTAATTTTTACTGGAGTTTTAACTATTAATTTAGCTGGGCAGACTAATGTTTCAAATTTGCTTCCCCAACAATGCTAAATAGCAAGAAACAATTTCCCATGGTAAACAACCTTTTTGGGGTTTCTCTCTGGTAGCAATGCACAATGACAGACTAAAAGAAGCTGTACATGATAAGGAAAGAAAGAATTAGATATATATATATATATATACATATACCTGTATTTTAGTATATACACTGTACAGACACTATATATGCTGTTGCACATTTTTTATAAAAATATACATTTTAATCTAGTGACAATACATGGCATCTACTAAACTTCATTTCTACATAGAACGTGGTCACAAATTAACTACAGTTTGGAGTAAAAATACAACCAAAAATGAATAAAATGCCTCATAAATTGAAGATAATGGTCCAAAAAAATTGCTGCACAAACTAAACTAGCACACACTCAATGAATGAATTCTGCTTGTCCACAAATTCACTCATCATAAACAACAAAGTGCTGTCACTATGTAAGAAATTCATTTTACTGCTTCAGTGACTACAATCTGAGTTTCTGCAGACTAACACCATATTTGTCTGTGTACCCAGACATGGCATTTCTCCAAACACACACAAAATTAGCCCGTTAATGGAAACGTTATGTAGAAGCAGTAAAAAAAAAAAAAACTGAGGTTAATGGTTGAAAACTTCTTATTGTCACGGGATGGCTCACTCACAAACCCACAGATCACAGGAATTATAAAAACATGTATTTATTTACAAACAGCACTCACAACAGGAACTAGACCATCAAACGCAGGCAGGACAGGGAGTGTTACCAATACAATACCGGACAAAGAACTAAACAAACTCAGGGGTATAAATACACAGGACATGACTGAACTGAATACATACAGGGGTGTGACACAGGTGGAACTAATGAACGTTAACACATGGCGGGAAAACAGAGCAAAGGAATCACATGACGTAAAAAGAAGCACATGGAACAAACACATGGGACATGACACGACAACTAGTGAAGTGAAGTGAAGTGAAGTGTAGTGTGGCCAAGTATGGTG